>JBANCV010000065.1:0-67889 GCA_037040105.1 Amiota albilabris
CTCACACAAAGATGGCGGCACCAGAAAATGCCCTGCCAGAAAAGTTCGGAAACTTTTAACACACACCTTGTATTTTGGGCCTCAACAGAAATAATCGGAAATATACGGTTGATGACTCTCTAAATTTGGAGTTTAAGGAAAAGTAAACCTTCTCAAATTTGAATGCAATCTCTTTCACGATTATCGAATTTATTACCTCATATTTATAGCATTTTATCTATTCATCAAGAAGATGCTCTTGATTTCAATATACCCAGAAAGAATGGTATCTTCACTTAGCCGAAGATGTAATACCCTTCATGCAGCCCCTAGAAAAGGTTTTTTTGTATGAGAGCTACACAATCTAGTAATCCTAGAATCGTGAAATTTACATGAAGAATGAATATAAATCAGGAACTTATTGTGAGTTGATAGCACAAAAAACAAAAAAGTTTTTCTAATAAGAAGGTTAAATTAAATGGGGGTTTGGATGGGAGGGACCCCTCCTGGTAGCCCTACGATCATGAAATTTAGATGGTTGGTGGATATAAACCACAAACTTATAATGTCTAAAATTCAGTTCTATCGAATCAGAATTAAAAAAGTTTTTCTAATAAGATCATTAATTTGACCTTTGGGTTTGTATAGGGGGAACCCCTCTCTGTGGTCCGATTCGGCTCGTAGATGACAAATGTACTGCGCATGGTAAAAAGAAATCTACATACAAAATTTCAAATCTCTCGTTCAAAAACTGAGCGAGTAGTTCAGGTACAGACGGACATACGGGCATGGTTAAATCAAATCGTCTCATCAATCTGATCACAAACATACATATGTTAAGTGGGCTGCGATGTATCCTTCTGTGTGTCACAAACTTCATGACAAACTTATAATACTATTCACTCCCATGCAGAGTATAAGCATTAATCAAAAGGACCAATCTGCTCCACATAATTTCAAAGCAAAAAATGGGTTAGAGTTGTTTAGTAGTAGTAACAGATTAACTTATATAAATAAGGAAGTCAGTTTCATATCTTTTTGTTAATTAAAAATGTTAATTGTAAACCCTGTTGATTTTAGTGAGTTGAGAAATATAGACAGCACAAAAATTGAGGTTTTTTCAAAATATTTGAATGTTGTATATTGTTTTTCAACTTGTAAGAACATGTACATAAGTGTGATATCAAAATTTAATTTTTACAAAAATTCTCTTTCGTTTTTATTTATAACGGCGCTTGCACAAATTTTTAGCGTATTGTCCATTTGTGAGTCTTCATATGTTGATTCAGCTGATACTGTTCGGGTAGTCGCAGATGAATTTGCGATTTTTGTTGCTACTGTAGCAATCAGCTGCTTGTTTTCGTCAACTTCCGTCTTTGCAATAATAAGTGATTTCGATTTTTGGAGTTCCTTTCTCTTTTCCAAATCACGTAAGACAGCTTCTCGACTATCATAAAATTTTTTAAACCACTGCAGATAAACAAAATTATCTTTAAATTCTTGTTTTAATAAACTCTCTATTGGAACGGGCATCTTAGCATCAATTCGGTGTAGCATATTGTTTAGCAACTTGAGATTGCTTCGTTTTTCATCAATCGTAACTGCTGGCTTCTTTATTTTAAAAGCGCCAATTGGTTTTGGCATCAATGTTGATATGATCTCGCAGTAAGCACAGCCTATTGGTTAATCATAAAAAAGTTATTATACATTTTATAAAAGAATTTTGGGGATCCTATCAAAGCTAAAAATAAAATGAGGCCTCCGATCTGCTGATATGCATACATATATAGTATTGATCTGAGGTTAAAATATTATATTCTCTGCTGAAATGATTTCTTTCAATTTTGCTTTATACGAATCTATTACAGGCAGGAATGGTGAACCGTGTTAGCCTCCCCATAAAGCTGCTTAAGTTATCTAGAGAAAAAAAGCATATGAATCCCCCCATTGACCCATATTGTAAGTACATTAAAGGCGCATTAAAATTTTGGATTTTTACATTCGATTAATCGTGATGGACTCGTCGTGGTAAAGACTTTGTTGTTCAGCGTTTCTAAAGTATAAGCGATTATTCTCGATTGGATTTAAGTAGCTAATGTTCCTGGTGGGGCTGTTAATGACACGCTTGGCAGCAAATATTACTCTATGATGTATTGTCTATGGTGGTCGTTGTTTCAGGTACTGTCAGTGTCACTGTCAGTTGACCAAATATTGGGGTTTTTCGTATGGTAAATTGTAGTTAAAGCATTGATATATTGTAAATTTTTTTAATTTTTTTTTGCTTACCTGAGCTCAAGTCTTCAACTCTCTCATAACTACCATTTACTTTAGCGTTGAGCCAATTTATAACCTCACGCCACGACTTATTCTCAAAGGTTTGCTTACGACGATTAACCGTTGCCATTATATTGAATTGGTCTTTCGAAAACACACACTTTATTTAATTTCGTGTAACAATTATAGCCGGTGTGAATAATTTTTTTTTTTTAAAATATAAAATTTTCTCGACTTCTGTCCGATACAGAAAAAAATTAATAATGAATTCTATAACTATAAGTTTTACTACAGTACTTTAATGGCATACTGAGATAAAATTCAAAAATCTGAAAAAAATATTTCAATCGGTTGGCAGTATAACATTAAAGCAAAAATAAAAAAAAGCAAGTTGGTAGTCCAAATATGTCTGGTCAAGATTGTAAGAAATATGATTCCAAAACTTCCTCCAAAAAAACTGCAACTGTACTTGAACTTTCATAGACTTAGTTCACTCCTGGTGCACTCAGCATGTCACCTCGAAAATTTTTAATAGATCTGCATGGTTGTCAACTTGACTTTCTTCTTCACTTTCCAATTGCCTGCCGACAGAGTATGACATAAGTCTACACCCTCTATTTGTTATGATCTTCAATTGTCCATCTCTCTAAACTCTAAGCACATGATAAAGTACCCAATGCTATGACATTGGTCTCATAGCAAACCGTGGTCCCCACTAAATAATCCAAATTACTGATATCTATCAAAACAGAAAACTGCACCGGCAGCAAGTTTTTCTGGTTCTTATTTACTTCAACTTTCATGTATCAATGCATCTATTATATGTATGCTAGTTTGTATCTACAATATTCAGTTATATTGTATATATATATGTGTAGCCTTTTGAGAAGCAGTCTGTGTGTGTGAGTTCTGAGCACATGTTTTTATGTTTAGATAGCATATCCCATTGTTAAAATGTATCTCACTTCACGCAATGAATAGAAGTTTGAATAAAGCTTGTAACACACGGAAAGAGATATCCATAAACTTTTAAGATCCTTTTAAGGAGAAAATATCGACACAACAGTAAATGTCCAGGCTCTTCTAGATAAACTACTATCATATCTCCCTTCGAAAGACAGATTATTTTTATTTATGTATAACTTTATTTTTTAGGTTTTTGTTTTAGTTTTACACATGTAAATATGTTTATAGGTACAATATTTAATTACAATATTTATTATGAAGGACAGAAAAAAAAAATATTTTATATATGAATATATTATACACACATACATATGCTGTTATAATTGTCTGTATCTATGTAGACTATTCATTATAGTACATACATCATTTTTTCCTACATAATAGTAATAATATGTATATAATTATTATAAAGATCATCATCATCCATCATTTTCGTTTAGCACGATTTCCTTTTTGATAATTTGATTTTTGATTAAAATTCATTGATTGATTTTTTGCTTGTTTGCTTTTGTTTTTTTTTTTTTTAAGAATTCAAATTCAATTATATAATATTAAATTAAAAAACAAACATTTCTTAAATTTTTTGTTTTGTGTCTTTCTTTAATTGAAAAGAGAATAAAATTTATCACAAACTAAAATATTTAATAAAAAATAAAACAAAACAAAAAAAAAAAGCTCTTGTATAGTGCGGCATTTGAAGAGATTAGATTAAAATTCTAATAAACTAAAATATGTATATAATAATATTGTATAAGTAATAGTAGGAGAAAAAAAAAATTGTAAACATGTTTTGGTTGATTTGATATTATGTAATTCTGTTGATCCTTATTATATATGTACATATACATATATAGTAAATATATAAATGATAAATGATAAAAGTAAAGTAAGTAGTAGTAGTAGTAGTAGTAGTAGTTCTATGAACAAATCAGACACAGCACACTACGGACAATTTGTCTGTCTCTTTTGAATTTTTAGAAGAAACAATCAAAAACCACAACACAAAACCGGATATTTTCAATTAAAAATAATATATAATAATTATATAATTAATTGAAATAAATCATCATTAGGATCAAGACATTTAGGATCACAAATTTAACTTAGCACAATTTATTATTATAAAGAAAGAAAGAAAAAAAAAAAAAATTATTTATGAAAAATTATTAAAATGGAAGAGAGAAAAAGAGATAATGAAAATATAAATTTATGTTTATAGTCGTCGTTTGTTGTTAATTAAATAAAAATAATACACTTTGAAATTTGAATTTTCATTAATTCGCTTATGTTATTATTATAATCATATACATAAAATTATAGTTAAGTTTGTTTGTTGGATGTTGTTGGTTATTGTTCATTCAAAATTTTTATATATTTCAAATTTGTTAATATTTTGTATTAATCTTTAGATGAAATCAGATCAATTATTCATTCATCTTTTTATGATTAATTGATCTGGTGATATTTCTTGTTTCTTTTGCATTTAACAAATTTGTAAAAATTTAATTAGAAGACAAAAAATAATTCTACATCCATTTCCATTTCCATACTTTCTTTCTTTCTACTAGTAGAAACTTTCAAAAACTTTGGCAACGCTCTTCCTTTCTCTCTCTCTCTCTCTCTTTCTAAATATCAAACGCTTTTCTTTAACTGCCCACCAGCCTTCCTAACTCCCTCCTTCATTCTCTACCCATACACGATTTACTGTATGTTATATGTACTGCATAACTTAAGTTACTATCTATTAACTCAATTAATAGATGACTTAAGTGACTACTCCCCATTTCCATCACCATCTTCGTCTTTCCAGCCTCATCATTATCTTCATTCGTAATGCATTTCACCAAAACGCATATGCTCACGATCATCACCACGTTCAATATACCAATTTTTATCGGCACGTTGACGTTCATGATGTTGCTTCCTAATATGTTCACGTTCTTGCATCATCTGTTCATGCCATTTACCATCACTGTGTTTCTTTTTCTCGCCAGATGAATGTTTTTGTTTTCCAGATGTTGATGATGGCTTATGATGATGATGATGTTTATTATAACGTTCCTTTGAGTTATAGTCATCGTCATCATCATCATCATTATCAGAACGATGTTTGTTGTGTTTATGATTATTTTGTCGCTCCTTATGTTTGTTATAATTGTAATCATAGTCTTTGGAATCGTACAAAATATCAAAGTCCATAGGGAGAGGGTTATAATGTTGTCCAAGTCTAGATTCTTTACTCTTTTGTCTGTTCAAAAAACGTTCCTTATAAAAACGTTCTCTTATATAATCATCAGGTTGTAATTGTTCGTGAATGAATTCGTTAAAACTTTGTCCAGGATATCTTAATTCAGATTTCAACTCTTTTTCTGGTTCATAGTTGTTATCATCATAGTCAACATTATTGGGCTTATCAGTACCAGCAGCAGCATCAACACCACCATCATTATTATTTTCTACTTTCTGTTCCACAGTTACTGGTGGTAAATCATTGTTAACTTGTGCTTGCACTTTTTCTGATTCAAATTCCGATTCTGATGGCGATTTTGAGGCCGATGCCGATGACTTTTCCTCCTCCTCATTCTTGACAAGATTGCTTAGGGTTTCAGTGACTTTACGTATATTTTGATATGTTGCCGATTTTTCAAAAGCCTCATTGACAGCATTACCAATTTGATCGGCAAAAGGTTCCTTTTCTTCAGCAGTTGGACGCTCAATGCACATGGCAGCGAATTCAACATATTTACCACTAGGGCACAAAAATGGACGCTTAAGATCTTCTTTGGTTATATCGATGGGTTCCATTGAATTACCATTACCAGACCAAGCCTTAAAGGTCTTGCCACCACCACCACCACCATTACCACGTTTGTAACAACCATTTTGTGATCCTGATCCTTTGCCACAACCACCACGATGGTTTGATTGTTTATTATTCATTGCCTGATCTTTTAATGTACTCAAGTAATTTACTTGTTTCGATATTATATCGATTTCGGCACGCATCAAATTATTTTGTAGTTCCAAATCATTTAGTTTTGTTGCCATGTCTGCAATATGTTTGCTACTAGGGACTCCATTAACATCGCTATTGAAACGTTGTTGCCCAATAAAGGCAAGCAGAATAATGCCGACGGTGATATAGAACATACCAGTAAGACCACGGGGCACGAATGGTGGCCAAATGTTACGACCAACCAATTCATCATTATATATTGGTTCTGTGCGCTTTATAGCTTTTGTCTGTGTTTCCGCAGATGATGATGCTGTTCCTTCTGCTGTTGCTGTTGCTGTTGACTGATGCTGACGCATTTCTGGGCCGAGTAATTCGTTAGTGGTCATTAGATCAATAGGTGGGTTCATTATAGCATGAGGAAATTTACGATTAAGAAGATTATCATTATAATAATCATAATCATGATTACGATGTTGAGAATGGAAGTGATCACGTAAAAATGGATGAGGTGAAATGCGTTCCGTGCTCTCACAATCACTTATAATAGATATACCATCCGATATATCATCAGCTTCTTGAGAATCATCACAACTGAAATACAAAAATGGAATAGAAATGAAAATTACAATAATGAATCATCATCATCAATTAATTATTGAAGTCAGTAGGAAAGTAGTAAGCTTTGATTTGAATGTACTCTATGACATACAGTGTTAATTTAGGCCCCATACACAGACAAAACACACGCAAATCACAAAATTTTGTCTCTAAATTTTTCGTTCTTCTTTTTCGGTGTATATTGCAAAATTTTTAATTGGTAAATATTATTATTATATGAAAAAAATTAAACAAAATTTATATAATTTCGTAAAATTTTTTTTTTTTAAGTTAATCATCAATCCCTCTCTCCTGAAAACCCAATCCTAAATTGCAAAAATGAGTCTGTTATTGAATAAATGGAACAGCCGTTGTCTGATTAAATGCCAACATGTGTTGTTGAAACGCGCTATAAAAAAAAAAGTAATCCATAAACCAAGATTGGTCGAGGTCGGTAAAGTTATGGAACCAAGAGATCGTAGCTATGAAACTGGTCAACTATTCTTGCATCGTGTCTTTGGTTATCGTGGTATGATATTGTTTCCATGGACTGCGCGTGTCTATGATCGCGATTTAAGAAAATCTTTTAAGAAGACAACAACTTCGTCGTCCACTGGCGCCGCCGCTTCAATGCAACCGATACATCAGGCGGAGCCATCATCACCGTCAACAACTGATGGTAAGTCACCAAGTGTTAAGAAATGTTTAGATAAAGGCACAACAACGTCAAGCACATCAACAACAAAAAGTTATGGCACATTACAAAATGATGCAAGCGCAAGGACATCACCACCACCATCTGAATCTACCACTACACAGCAGCAGGATTATTGGACTTCGGAAGAACCATATGTGCCATACTTTGAGGGTATGGACTTGCCTTTCTCATCGCCATTCCCAACGTCATCTTCGTCGCCGTCGCCGTCATCATCTTCATCAACATCAACAATACCACCAAATCCGAAATCTTATAAAGAGTTTAGTCAAATCCAAACGTTCTATCAAGTACTTATCGATACGCGTGATTGTCCCTTTATTCGTGCTCAGACTGAGGCTGTAACATTTCTAGGAACTCACGATTCCAATCGTCATCTATACGCTATACCGGGTTTGGATAATGCCTCACATTCCGATATAATGCCATACTGGTCAGCAGAAAAACAACCCATACATCATGAACTTTTTGATAAATTCCTAACATATAACAAGGCACATGATCCACCATTTGTCGCTTTAGATACACTGCAAGCGTGGAAAGAGAAAAACCATCCGTGGCTAGATATGACAGATGTACACAAGGAAACTACAGAACATATTCGCATAACTGTTATACCTTTCTATATGGGCGTACGTGAAACTCCTGCAACTTCTGTTTATTGGTGGCGCTACTGTATTCGTTTAGAAAACTTAAGCAATCAATCAGTTCAATTGAGAGAACGACATTGGCGTATATTTTCTCTATCAGGTACATTGGAAACTGTCCGGGGACGTGGTGTTGTCGGTCAAGAACCAATATTGAGTCCAACATTACCAGCTTTTCAATATAGCAGTCATGTGAGTTTACAATCACCTAGCGGCCATATGTGGGGCACATTTCGTTTAGAGCGTGACGATGGCTATTCATTTGATTGTAAAATTCCACCCTTTTCATTGGATAGCAAGCCCGAAGATACATTCCCGAATGGGCCAACATTACCACCCAATAATACATCAGAATACTCAACAACAAGAAGCGCTGATGATATTGAACCCGGTTTAGGTAAAACTGAAGCTGCTGACACTACAAATGCTTGTAGCACTACTAGTCATAGTAGTAGTAGTAATAGTAGCAGCAGTAGCAGCAGCGGCAGTGGCAGCAGCGGCAGTGGCAGCCGCAGTAATTGGATAACCGAAGAAAAGCAAACAAATTTAAATGAAGATGATACCGATCATTGATCTTTGATCATTGAGTTGTCATCCGTCATGGCTACATCTACTACTTATCCATACCAAACCTCATAATTATTTTATATCTGACTTGTCACCACCTGTGTGACCACGAAAACCGGAAAGTAACATTTATTTATTCAATTCTATTTTACGGCTCAAATCTATTTTTGGCTTAAACTCGTATTTTTTTTCAATTGTTTAAATACACAAATTCAAATATTATGAAATGTATAAACATACATACACACATCCTATAAGCGATGCAATAAATTATTAATTAGTATTATAAATTTCAACTATTTATGTATGTGAGACTTACTCTTGTTGTTGTTTTGCTAATGTTGATGTTGTTAGTCCCAAGACCTCCGCCGACTTCTTCTTGATTTCTGCCTCATCCAGTATAGCTAATATTTCTGAGACTGTGACTGCTGATATTATTGTTTCTATTCCCTCATTTTGTTGATCATAATTGTCATCATTGTCATTGCCATGGTCATGGACATCAGCATCAGCATCGTCATCATCATCATCATCCTCACCATCGTCATCACCACCACTATCATCCTCGTCGTCATCATCTTTATCAACATCATGGTCCTTGCCTTCTTTAATCAATTCTATTTTATCACCTAGTAAATTATTAGCCGATATTGACAATTTTAGTTTATCATCATTCGCAGTTAAAAGAGTCCAAGTCTCGAATGTATCCGAGTTAGTGCTAGTACTTCTCGATAATAATGATACGTCATCCATATTAGTTGATGCACCTCCTACTTCTATTAATGAGGTGGTGGAAGTATTAGGATTAGTATTGTTGGTATTGTTGGTATTCGTATTGATGGTGCTGGTTGTCGTTATCGATGGTGATTTGCTGGCAGCATCATCAATATCATCAACATCATTAGACATCATGATCTTTTCGTTATTCATTTTGTGAGTTTTTCGTCGTTAATTTTGCACGTAAGCCAAATCTGAATAATCAGAATCCGAAACAAAACGGAAATAGTTTATTATAATGAAATAGAATAAGAATTTAAATTAAAAAAAAAAAAAAAAACAGCTTTTACTACACATTCATAATTTATTACAATCTTTGTCTCGCTGATCACTTTCTCGTCTAGACAACATTTTATTAATGCATGCAACACTATATTCGTCGAGTCATTATTAAACCTATATGAAAATATTCGAAAAATGAAATGAATTTCGAACAGCATGACAGCTATATAATATTAGTTTATATGTACATATATTTAGTGATTCCCACCCTCATTGAACATCATATACAGAAAGAAAAGAGCGAAGAGTGCAAAGCCAGAGAATTTTGTGTTTAATTGTCTTGGGTTTTATTAAAAGTTAATATCTATTAGCAAATATAATTACGATTTATCTCCATCCATACAGCATTATTTTGAATGGCTCTAGTAAACCCTAATAAAAACTTTTACGTTGCGGTGTTATTTGGCTTCTTGGCAGAACCACTTTCCATGCAGCATTGATGCTGTGTTTTTGCTCAATCTACTTCTTCGTCTAATCAGCATCATACTAGATTTTGCCAGATAAAACTCCATATTCCAAGAGCTAACTGGCCTATCATCGACTGTAATACGCCAATGTCGCAGCATATAATAACAGCATTATGTTTATTTCGTCAATATTTAATCCCCATCCCAAGCACTCATACAAACCATTTGAATATTCTTTATTTCCTCCACAGTATAATCGCTATTACTATCCACAGCCAATTTATTCAGTACAAACATATTAAAATCATTGGGTTCCTAGCCATGACCATATTCTTGGCAATGAACCAGTTGATGCCAGTGTTAAGCTCGCCTTAACAGAACCTCTTCATACAATAAACATATTCGAATAGGCACACATCCTCCGTTTAGTTAAATTTCAAAGTCGGGAGAAATAGTCGATTTCATGGGATAATGCAAGCCATCACTACAAGCTTTAAACCCCCTAAAAACACCATTACCCCATTTAACCCAGCTAAAATATTTGTCCGCCTCCGACTCAGTCATATTACCCTTACTTTCAAACATTTGTTTAGCGGTCTCAACAATGATGTATACCTTTTCTGTAACGACTGAGCAACTATAGAGTACTTAGATCTGTGTAAACAAAGGACGGCGAACTTAACTATTTTATTGTCATGGTATAATCTTCTATAGCCAGCTATGGTGCAATCTACACTTTATAAAATACATATATCTCTAACCCCTCAGACAAATTAAACTGCATATGTTTCAGTCTACGCTACTGCATCGAGCACAGCAACAAACACTTCATTAGATCTACCTAGATCTACAAAACCTTTAAAAAATCTTGTTTTCATCACACAAATAATTAAAAGACCAAATACCCTAGACACTTAAACTACATAATTGCAATATTGACATACATACAATTTACAAAATATTTTTGGCATGAATTTCAAATAATTGGAAGGCGATATTTTTTTCTACTTCACGCTGAGATAAGAGACAAAGAGACAATATCCGGAAAATGGATATATTTTGCCAGAGTTTAGGCAATCTTAATACACACATAGAAAAAATTATAAAGAAATGTTCTTTATAACAACTTTTAAACAACAACTAAATATTGGAACCCTTCTAAACGTTTTTTCTTTTTGTAGTTTTTTTTATTTGCATTGGTAAATCCATTTTTTTTTTCTATTTTTCCACCCTCAAACTTAGGACAAAGAAAAAATGGTTGCGTTGGTCCGGAAAATTCAATATGTATATACATACAGAAAATGGTGATATTACCCTATGTCCGCTTCGAAGTAAATACACAGTATGAACACATACATATGCATAATATTATTTTATGAGGAAATTTATATAATATTTATAAAAAAAATTTTAAGGCTTGGACCTCCTCCTCCTCCTTATTTTGTTTCTAAGACATAAACCAAATTTTAATAATTTAAAGTTACATTTAGTCTGAAGTGAACCGAACCTCGGATAAAGAAAAATTAGTTGCGTTGGTCCGGAACCTCTTTCACTCAACTCAACACAAGAAATACACTGGAAAGTTCACTCACGACATAGACTGAAATTATTCTTGTTTCAAAAATTAGTTGAAAAATCAAAAACGAAATTTTTAAGTTTCACTTTCAAAAAAAAAAAAAAAAGAAAAGAAAAACACCAAAATAATAACCACAATCATCACTATAGTAGGATAAAATATTATTTATTATTTTATATTTACTGTTACTGTAACCACAAGATAGATTAAAAAAATATTTATCCAATGAACTTTATAGAGTGAACCTTTACCTTTGAAGTATGAAAGAACTCTGACTGCAATGGATCAGTGTTCACACAACAGAACAAATTATTTTGATGTTGTTGATGCAGCAAAGTTCTGAAAAATTCTTTGTCTTTATCTAGATAGTAATAGTAAGTACACAAAGCTGGGATCGGATCGGTTTTGATTGGATCGGATCGATACACGACGTTGTAGTTGCAATGCCTGTCAGCTGAATGAAGGAGAGTCAGTCCTTTAATGCGTTACAGACGTTTTCTTTTTTGGAAGTATGAAATATTTACTTAGGACGCACGCAGCAGCGTCGTCGTCGCGTGTGTACGTTTGATCTCCCTATTTTTTTTTTTTTTTTTGTTTTGTTTGTTATAGGCAGGCAGTCATGCAGGTATAAAGCAACCAAGCGACCGACAACCGAACTATTTACTCGCACGACCATTTACTTATGTTTCGGGTTTTATTATTTTTTTGGGTACTTCTTCTTGTCTATCTCAGTCTTTCCTCCTCTGACAGACTTTCTCATACTATTGTATTTATTATATTCTCTAGTATGTGAATATATACAATACAATAGAATTATAGACATACGTAGAAATCAAGCAATGTTAATATAATACGCAGCTGACAATTGTTCTTTGTTGTTGATGATGCCTGAAAACTGCCTGCTTGCCTGAATGCTTGAATGCCTAAATGCCTAAATTGATGTTTCAAACGTTGGTGGTGAGGTGATGGTGGTGGTAGTGAAATAGTGGTGGCGATATGGTGGTGATATGTTGCCGATAATGATGGTGTTGGTGGTAAAATGATGAGCGTGAAGCGTTGGGGGTGAAGTAGTGATGATGATGGTGGTGGATTCCCTACCCTAAATAACAAAATACTTCAAGGTCAACGTTTTTAGCAGCGTAGCGTTTTGGCATTTGCTCCTCTTATTTTATCATATACACACACTCATTATATGCTACAATTTTTCAATTCATTTATCTAACTGAACAAACATTTACAATATTTTTGGTTGTTTTCTTTTCTTTTCCTTTCTATTTCTTCTTATTTCTCATTTCGTTATTTTTATACGCAAAAAATATCAGAGTTCACATATTTAAAATACACACACACACACACCACACACAGAGCCACACAACAAACCAACGAACTAGGAGGCTTAAAAATTCGTACGATTTGTTTTGAGTAAATAATTTTTAATGCAACAAGCACAAAAACAAAAAATTAAAAAATAACAGAATTAATAACAACAAAAAAAAAAAAACAGCTGCAACACAAATAATAATAATAATAATAACAACGTAATAACGCAAATAATATTTTACGCATTATGTTTTGTTCATCATCATTATCATCATCATCGTTTGTGTTGGTTGTTTGTTTGTCTATTGAGTGTTTAGAAGATATCTATCTACCTATATTATATACTAGTATTTATATATATAAATACAATATTTTACAATAATAAATGCATTTATGCACACTTACACTAACCAGCACATTTATTTGTGCAACACGTCAGTAGATATTTTTGTTTTTCTTTTTCCTTTAAATTTTATCTATAACCAAAACGAAGAACAAAGTACTAGTTTTATTATTACGCTTCTTTGATGCTGTTCGCAACTTGAATATCTACTCTTTATTTTGGCTTCTGCGTTTTGTTGTTTTTGGTTGTCTTTTGTGTTTAGAGTGAACTTATTTTACTATAAAAATGGTATACTCAGAAGTCAAACATTATATTTTGTATTGTACTGGTCAGCCTAATATTACAGAGGGCGCTGTAATAAAAGTGTTACCAAATGCCCGTTGAAAGTGCTTCCAAAAATGGTTGCTGAAAGTGTTGCCAAGTATTTGCTGAAAATGGTGCATAGTTGCATTAAAAAATGCTACCAAACCATTGAGCATACTCAGTTTGTTTGTTTTTATTGAATTGGATATATATGTATGAATGAGAATATGCATATATAAGTGTGTTTGTATATACAACTGTTAAAAACGAAACTTACCATCACGTTGCTGGGAATGTTCCAAAATTCTACGAACTTCACCGGCTTCAGATCCACTCTCCCAGTCTGAAGTATTACGTATCTCAATTTGTCGTGAAGGCCTTTGTGGTGCATGTTGCGTATGTTGTTGTGGTTGCAGTTCTTGTTGATGTTGCTGCGGAATGGTTGTTGTTACTATTGGTGAATATTGTTGCTGTTGATTTTGTTGTTGTTGTCGTATATTAGGAATGTTTTGTAATATTTCTGCTTGTAGATTGCCATTGCTAAGTTCAATTGCACGACTGGGCACATTAAATCGAGGTGCTGGCACCGGATAGGAGACTTGTTTTGGCATGTAGCGTGGGCTTATCTGTATTGGCAAAAGATTAGCTTGCTGCAGCCGTTGGTGTTGTGGACTCCAGTATATCTGACTCGCTTGTTGACTTGACCGGTCAAGTATCAATGGAGTACTGCGTCCGTCGTGCAATTTACGTATATGTTGGTAACCTGTATTTTGAGGCGAAGACGTCATTTCTTGTAAATGAACAAATTCTGGATATGCTAGCTGATGGTGATTAGCAGAAGTTGTTCGAACAAACTGTGGCTGTGCATAAATTGTTGTTGTTGCCTGCGCCGATGATGGCTGATGACAACGGACTAATTGAGCGGGTGTCAGTTGGTCGCCACCAGTGTCGAGCAAAACATACTGGGTGGTAGCTGGTTGTTCCATAATCGCATATGTACGTTGTGCAGACAACTGTTGAGGACTTTCGTAAAGTAACTCGGAATGATTCGATTGCAGGCTACTGCGTTTGACCACATGCGCATATATTGGAGATGAGGTATTGACAATTCCACCAGGAGCAGTTTGATGATTTCGCTGTTGTATGTTCGGTGGCAAACTGTGTACGCGCAAGGGAACTTGTGGCGCATGACTGAGTTGTGAGGCAGAACGCTGTTGCTGGTGCTGATGTTGTGTCTCCACCGAGGCATATGAGACAGGTGAAAGATCTGCATAACCATTACCATTTTGACGCTCATAGATTGCTTGCATTTTCGGTTGCGTTGTAGCGGTTCCTTTATGCAGAGATTTTCGGCAAAACTCTTTCACCTTCTCAAGGATTTCATCGCGGGTCAACAGACCTCCTATGCGTCGTGGTGGAGCGGCATCTTTGCGTCGTCGTAAAACTACTGGTGTTTCAGTTTCACTCTCATAACCTCGACGATTATTCTGTGAACGCAAAGTTGAGCTACCGCTATTCATGGTTGCGGTTGTTGTAGTTATGCCATCTAACACACTTTGGCAGCGCACTGGTTCCCGCTGCTCACCATTCGACATGGGTGTGTACTGAGCAAAAAGCATTGGTTTGCCGTCTATGATTTTGGCTTGTCTATGCTGACCAATAACACCGGAGAATGTGTTACGCTGTGGTGAACCACGTACGAAGTTTGTCTCCAAAGATAACGTGCGTATGTGTTGTGGCTGCAGAACTACTTGGTTCGGCTGTAGATGCTCATAGATGTTCTCAGCACTTTTCTGTTGTTGTATCTGCTGCTGTTGTTGTTGCTGTTGGAATACTTTATAGTAAAGTTCACGATCGGTAAGTTCTTTAATTGCACGTAACTTTTCCCATTCAGCAGATGAACCTTGCTTAGTTGGTTGGGTATTTTGTTGTAGCAAGTGTTGTTGATTGTCAACGATCTGCAGCGACGTATGATTTGCTGGCTTACTGGTTTCTCTAATAGGTGTTGATGTAGCTTGTGGTAATTTCTCATCAATTGAGATGTGACCAGAAGCAACAGAGAAGCGGTATGTGCCACCATCAACACCATTCTCTAAGCTGATATTCTTTTGATTTGGCATTCTGCGTTCAGCGCTGCGTTTCAAGATTTGATTGCGATCCATGGAAGCTGTGCGTCCAAAAATTTGTTGTCGTTTGTTTATCGTTTCACCAGTTATGCGCCTGGGTATTAAACTTTGGCGTTCCATAGTTCGTTGAAAGGGAATAGAATTATTATCATTGATGAATATATTCTCGTTAACTTGAGATTTCAACTTGCTGCGCGTATTTAAAAAATTATCATACAATGTTAGTTGTTTACTTTTTACTAATGTAGGTTTTTGTTGGATGGCTGCATTCTCCTTGTAATGGTGTTCGGCATCCTCTCTGGAGCTGCCTAAGGCACTACTAGTGATTGGTGTTGCATTAGAGGCAATGCCACTATCGCCACTTGCGAAGCTATTGCGGGCGTTTTGACTGCGTCGCTTCAAATACTGTTCTTCGTTGGCACTTAAAAGCCTATTTGTGGAACGTGATGGCGGCAGGCCATGATAACTCTGTCGTTCCAATACAACGCGTTTCAATGTAGATGTTGGTGATTTAGACATTGTTGGCGTATTGTTGCGTTCATATATGGGCCTTGGCGTAGGAACTGTTTCTTTGGGGGTAGTTCGTCGTCGTGCTGTGAATATACTATTCGAGAGCAAACGTTGAAATACCGAAAGCTTTTTTAAACCCTGCTCGTTTCTGGGTGAATGAATCGCACCATTGTTGTTGGTTTCTCCTAAAGTTTCTTGTTTCATCATCTTGTGTCGATTTTCTTCATGAGGCATAACAAACGTGAGTTTTTGTCGAGTGGAGGTGGATGTTATGTTAATGTTTTCTTTCTTCGGCATTAATGTTAGACCCTTCTGTTCTAGATAGGCCTGAAATTCTTTCGATTTTATCGTATTCGTAAATGTACCCGTTGCCTCTGTTGCCTCCGATGTCATTGGATGATCATCATTATTCTTTACGGTTTTTGGTTTACTTTTTTCTGGCTTAAACTCTGCCATTGTTTCGTTTGATGTTTGATCAGCTGTCGTCGTAGTACTTTGACCGTAACCGTTTGTTACTTCGTCACTTGATTCACTCTTTGTTAAAGGTTCGTCGATATCGTCTAAATCATCATCTGAACTTATATGAAGTTTCTTAACGCGTTCATCGAACTTTTTCGCATTCTTTGTCACCTCAGCCGGATTAAAATAGTTACCATCAGAATCAGTGCCAACCTTAATTTTAATATTTGCCAAATCTGGATAATTTGGCTTGGAACATTTCTTAAATGTGTTCGTTAGCACTTTGTTAGTATCCGTTAGGTCCCTTGATTTCGATTGTTTTGTTCCAGTTGTTATTGAATTTTGGTTCAATTTCTTTTTAGGTTTCACTTTACCACTGATCTCACGTAATTCTTCGAATTTGATACGTGCCAAAACCGTTGGATCGTAAACAAAGTATGGATCTGGATTCTTAATGTAAGTTTTCACATACTTTGATTGTTTTAATACTTCTTCGGTGGTCACATACTCATCCGGTGAATTGAGCGTTGTGGTCAAATTACTCTTTCTGGTGTTTGCCTCGTTCTTTAAACGTTCCCTTTCCTTCTCCTTTTCACGTTCGCGTTCACGTAATTGTTGTGTTACTGTTTTGCGTATACTGAGTGTGGAACGTTTTGTTGGAACCGGTGGCGGAACACGTTTGCTTTTATTTAGTCCTGATACTCCACCACCACCGCCACTGCCGGCAAAACCGTTCGATTTGAATGGATTCTTCTGATCAATAATCGGTTCTCCGGTTATAAATTTACGTACTTTTTCGTCGTTAGGATTAAAGGACACGGATTTTTTTGATTTGAAATGCTCTTTTGCACTTGATTTCTGTTCTCTTGGTTCCTCTTGTTGATGTTGACGTTGGTGTTGATCTTTTTGCTTTGTAGTGTCATCCACTAGAGATTCATCAATTGGCGGCGATGCTTTCCCTTCAAATGATTCAACTATTCTAAGAAAATTACTTGTTGTGTCACTTTCAAAATCATTTGAATCTTGTGAATAATCAGAATTATTATTACTGAGCTCGATTTGATTAGGTTTCTGTTGCTTTTGCTGCTCGTGATGATGATGATCTTGACTTTGATCTTGATTTGAATCAGAATCTAATTCTAATTTTGTATCATCTGCTGATGATTCGATTACACTACAAAGTGATTCAGAGCTAAGGAATTGATTAACCGAATGCTCTGACATTTTTCCGTATGTTCTTGATAGTCTTTGAAAAAGGTTTTTGGGGAAAATAGAGGGACTGGTGGTAGTGGTGGTGGAAAAAGTTTAAGAGAAGTAGGAATTTCTTTGTTCAACATTGAAAACCTTTTTTTTTTTATAAATTATTCAGCAAATTTTCTAAAAGAAAACCTATGATGACAAAATATAATAAAATAAGTAATTTTATCATTTCAGAAAATTATAGGTATATGGTGGATATTACTTACCAAAACATAATTCAAAATTCGAATAACAGCCAAATCAGTTTGCTTGAAACATCATAATGCGAATATTTTCTCTTTGAAAAATAATGAAAATTTGCCACTAGTTCAAATTAAAGGTGTCGCCTGAAATAAAATAGAAGATATCCATTAATTTTCCGAAAATTTGTCAACTTATCAATATTGCAATAAATATGAAATAAAATAATGGATGCATCAATCTTCCTCAATACTGAGGAATAGATCACATATGCTAGATATTATTTTTTGGTCTGCTGAGAAAAAGAATATTTGGAAAGGGCGAAAGTTAGTCGCTTCAGTTTGGCCTATTGTAACACACCCCTTAATTACAGTTCTTCCATCCACTAGTCTGTTAATTATTTGAAATTGCTATATTTTCTTTATAGATCAGTTTGTTATTTCTTGATTGGTTGGTTCCTAGATATCGAAGATTAAAGTGAAAAGCGCAGTAAAACCTCTTAGTGGCAATTTTCAATAGGAAGAAACGAATGGATTTCACTAGAATTTTAGGGAGAACTTTCATTCTCGGGGAAAGAAAATTCTGCATACATGGCATTAAGGGGTAGCAAATGGTACCAGCTTTCGTTAAAATAAACCGTCTGCCTCGAATTAAACAACACGGTGAAGGTGGGGTTATGGTTTTAACTGCCTTAATAGAGTGATCATGATTAACCAATTCGATTGTATGGACATTAAATAAAATAATTAAATCCAAAACACTGAACGATTGGAACTTCGACCAAATTTTTTGTTCCAACAAAACAACGCCGATGCCAAACACATAAAGTAAACTAAAAACCAATCAATAACATTGAAACAGTCGAATTGAAACATTGAATTGAATTGCATCGATTGAATTAAATCAATTGAATTGCATTGCATTCATTCAATCAAATTGTATTGTTTGAATTGAATTTTTAATATGAAATTGACTCAAAAAAATACATAAAATATTTACGGGATTATATAGAACAGTGACGAGTACGGTCGATTATATCGCAAGGAACAGTTACCTAGGTGATAACATTCTGCTTAGATGGTCATTATGGTGGATCCTCTTTAGTCGACGTCGCCATGGATGAGGGCCATCGTCAGACTGTTCGAATGAGTTTGGTGGCGGTTGTAGCTTTGAAGAATTTCGTCGCGCATTAACCAGGAAGCTCCAGTTATGCGGCGTAGTGCTTTGCTTTGGTAGGCTTGAACACTCTCTCCATGTTGCTGGCAGTAGCGGCACCCCAGATTTGATTCGACAACTGTATAACGGTGTTCAACTTCTTAAAATCTTTCGCTCAAGTTCTTTAATCCGATCCATGTATAAGGGGGGCAGGTTATACTATATCTGTAATGTGTAGTGTTATCAGCGATTGATACAAGCCCTGTTATTTTTGGATATTTGTATACTATTGTCATGGTCTTTGAAAAATAGAAATTGTTGTACTATTTGATTGTAACTAGACAAGGTATTATGTATTTATGTAAAAGGTGGTAGCCGTGTCAATAATAGCGATCCCACCCTGGGAGGCAGCCCTGGATGGTAGCGGTCGAAGCAGAATAAGGAGAAGTAGTTGTCACACAGCTGTGTGAAGAAATGGAAAGAAATCTTTACAGTTAAAGTTACTCTTTTATTAGTAAATTGTAATAGTTTATATAAATATTTAACAATAATAAACACATTGTTACATTTATGTATTATGTGTATTGTATACTTATATGCATACGATAAATCCAGATTTATTTTATGTTGTTGTCGCACCTATAGTTAATAGGAGGACGGAATAGTATGGTTGTCACACTTGTTGGTATTTATTTTAAAATGTCAATTTTTTGCGAATGTCGATATTCCAAGTAGAACGTGATCCATTAAGTAGGTACATCCTATAACTTTAAAGTTCTGTGAAAGTCGTTGAATATTGCATAGACCAGACAGTAAATTTTAATGTTTCTAAATGCGGTGGAAACATATTTCTACTTTCTTAATTAATTAAAATGCTATGTCTTCACACGAAAATAGAGACCGCAAACTAAGTAAAGTCTCCGATACTCTATTCTATGCATTATATAAATTGGACTTAGAGAAAAATTCTGGACCTTGAGTTAGAAAAAAAGTGGAGAAAAGAATAAAAGAACAAAGTTAAAAGCATTGAGAAACGGAAGTGAACATATGAGATTTGGGTGGCAAAAAAAAACATGTAATGAACATATATGTATCTTACCGTAACATTAGGTCGTACAACAAAAATAAACACTTACAAACTAACAAGAATAAACTCCATGTTAAATATGCTACTATATGATATAGTATCATAGAGAAAACTAACAATCTTCCGACTAGAAAGTTTAGTTTTCAATCAAATTTGGCTTAGCAATACCATATGCCTTACCTTAATGAGGAATGGCTTTCCACTATTAATGGAAGGTAAAACCATGTTTAGCACGATATAGCCAATCACATAAGGAGAGTGGGATCACGCATTGGAATCATGCATTTGTTAGGGACATTTAGTAATCCATATCTCTTGAGCAAAAGTGACAAAGGTCTTCATTTCAAAATGCTATTTAGAGTATTGAAGGGCTGATAAAGAATATACAAAACACAATTGTTGCACCATCAGACTACCATTAGTTTTGTTCTCTTCAAAAATCTTGAAAAATTCGCCAAAAACCACTTGCCATAAGGATCACGAATTCTACAAGGAGGGAATAATGAAACTTCCCGAAAGATAGACAAATTTGTTATGATCTACATATATGCAATTATACAATTTTGAATTTAATGAAAACCGGCATCATTTTTTCACACACCCAATCTATATTCGAGTACATTATAAGTATAAAATGTGTGTCCATATACGTATAAGTATGTGATCGACATGAACTCCGACACCGTTTGACCGATCACCATGGTAATTGGCATATACCTGGTATGTTCAAAAAGTAAGATGTTTTTTTATATACAAAAAATCAGAAATCGATAATACGTGGACCGAGCAATATAAAAAGTACTCTTGCTTTTTGAACACTCCACGTATACTGATGGAAAAAATAATATATATATTTTTTCTTTTTTTAGTTGATTGGTTCAGAATGGCACATTTACTGAAAGAAAATTGATAAGGAATCTCAAAAATGAAGGCAAAACAGTGTCGGAAATTGCAGAATTAATGCAAAGCTAAAAAAAGTATGTACCGCGATTCATTTTGAAGCAAAACAAGAGAAACGCGGCCGACAGCGAGCAAATTCTAGTATAGATAGAGTCAGAATTGAAGACACATTCCACAAGGAAAGTACCATTTTTGAGCGAAAAGCACATCAGAAACCGAATCCATTTCGTGAAAAGACATTTAATGCAGAAATATTGGGAAAACGTTTTGTGGTTAGACGAAACAAAGGTGAATTTTGTTTGGATCTGATTGAAAACCAAAAAAAAATCCGAAGGACAGAATAAAAACTTTTAAGCATAGTGGTGGCAACATTATGCTGGGGATGTTTTTCGCAGTTGTGCGCCGCCGCGTTCATCAATATACTTAATAGTATTATGTTGCCATAAGCCGAAGAAGAAATGCCGTTAAAGTGGGAGTTTATGGAATATAATGACCCCAAACACCCCTCGCAACTTGCAAAAGAATGGTATAGGGACAACAAAGTTTCCTTAATGGAATGGCCTTCACAATCAACAGACCTTAATCCTATTAAATATCTATGGGGTATATGAAAAAAAAGGAATTGGTGTGTTTAAAACCAAAAACAAGGATGAACTATGGGAAAAAGTGCAGGCAGAGTGGTACGACATTGATCCCTTAATTTGTGTCAAACTGATGGATTTCATGGTTCGTAGGTGCGTTTCTATTATTTTTTCCATCAGTGTATATGTATTTATTTTTTCATAGAGAAGGTTTTTTGCTATCCACTATGTTGTGACTCGCCACTAAGTATGTGTGCATAGGTATTCGAATCCGGAAAATATTATCACACTAAGTTTGTTATAGTTGGCTAATTATTTTACCAATTTAATATTATTTCATAAATACATACTATATATTGGAGTCTAAAGTGAGACTTGATGTATTTGACCGTGTCTTGTAAGGAATAATTTGCGGTTGTTACGATCATCTCGACTAAAACTATTGTAAAATAATTTTTAAAAGGTTTTGGTTGAGAATATTTTTAATTTTGTTTGCGTAAAAATTATTTGATGTGATATTAGAGATAGATTTAATTCAAGAGAGGGAGTCTGAACAGACAGTGAATTTACCTTTATTATTTTTGGCAAAAGTTGCTGCTTTGAGTATATTGTCTATTTCTGCTCTAAAGATGGAACTATGGTTGGATAAATTTACTGTTTTTATAATTGAGTCTTTATAAGTAAAGCTATAAGCTATTATTGTCTCATTCACTGATTTATTTTGTTTTTTTCTTCTTTCAATTATCGAAATACATATATTGTACAATAAAAGTCCAAGAATGGAATGGATATCATCACCACTTCTATCAGTAATCGGGGAACACTGATTCCGACTTATTATTTGCGTATGACAACAAGATGCACTCACAAATCAAATAGACTCAATGTTTTTTTTTTTTATAAAATATGGAAAATTTGAAATCGAAATACACAATAACTAAATTTGCAAAAATATATTATTTATTTATTTTATTTTTCACACCTAGGTTATACGTATATATACATAATTACTTATAATACATAATCTAGAATAACTTATAGAGTGCTAGCTACAAGGCCTCCGACTATGTATTGTTTTATTATTTAGTACATATTCAATTCTTCAATAAAACCAAAAAAAATTAGCGTTCTAAGTAAAACGATTATATTTTAATATATTTTTTTTTCATCCAGAACATCAAAAATGTTTATTTTTTGATCATTCAAATAGACTCAAGTACATAAAAAGTAATATAAATGGAAAAAAATCTTCCTTCATATTGAAATAATTTTTTAAGCATAGTTAATAATGTGTTTAACCATTTTTGTTTGAAATCACTTTAAAAATTTGTTCAGGCATTGAATTGTAAAGAGCCTTTAGAAAACACAATAATAGTTTGCATCAAGCGCTGTTAATGATGTTTGCTAATGATTCGGTATTTTCAAATTTTTTGTCGGATTGAATAGACTTTACGGGAAAGCCGTCCCCACACGTTCTCGATGATATCGAGGTCAGGAGAGTACGGAACGCACTCCATTGTTGGTAGTTAATCCACTTCATTACCATTCAAGCGGTATTGTATTGGAGCACTATCATGAAGGAATGGCCCAGAAATAATTTAAAAGTGTGAAAATGCTACATGGCATAGGCCAATATATTGCCTTTTTCGCCCTAAGTTAGTACGGCACCCATTATTAATTAAGCTTAATATGTTAAAATTATGAATTATTTACTGTTAATTTTAGGTTTTAAGAAGATTTTTTTCCTTTTATTTTTAATTTAAATTAAATTTTTGATCAAAATAAATAAAATAAAAAGAATATTTTTGCGATTCGCCCACAAAAAAATAAATGTTAAAAAATAATCTTTTTACTTAGAATTCTATTTTTTATTTGGTTTATTTAAGAATTGATTACTGAATAATTCTTATTAAAATATATATTTTTGATCCAGAAGTGTATGTCAGTCTTTTCAGTCAGAGTAATAAGTAGATATATATAAAATATGATCAGACATCCATTGACATATATATTGTATGTCATCTATATGAAAACGCTTATAAACGTATTGATTTGTTATTATGTACTTTCAACAATTTATGTAATAATAGTTCCATATAGAGGCAAAGACGAAGATAACGAAGACTATATCTTTTTTAGTAAGGCAAAGAAATGAAAATTCTATTTTGCCATTCCTTAAAATTAAGTTGGATATGATATGATGATGATGATGATGATGATGATGGATAAAAACTTGTGATGCATATTATGACAATAATATATGTTTTTCAATATCTATCTAAAATTGTTATTCTTTGCCTATAATTACATTTCATGCGCTCATAGGTTTCGTTGTTGTTCCTCTTATTCGCTATTGGTATTGCATCTTTCTATCTATCTAAGTTTTTTTATGTTTGTATCTAGATACAAAAGATATCTTTGGCATAAATATGTATCTATAACTAGTTGAATGCTTGAATGATTTGCAAAAAAAAAAAAAAAAAAAAATCAGAAAACAAACAAACATAACACAAAAAAATGTGCATCTTATTGTTTGCTCTTTTGATTTGGTTTTGGTTTGGTTTGTTTTACTTTATTTTACTTTATACGTTACTTCAACTCGATTCAGATCAGTTCGGTTTGGTTTGGTTTGGTTTCTATAGGCTTTTGAAGCTTTCAACGAAGCCGCTAAAAACTTGCATTGCATTCGATGCTTCTTCGATGACATACCGCACCGTGATCCGATGAGATACAACGACCCCAAAATACAAAAACAAAAAAGCACAATATATAAAGTTAAAAGACAATGAATGTGTGGCAAGAGCGCTAGCGTAGCGTTAACTTTGTTCGGCCTCAGTTCAGTTCATTTGAGCTCGACTTTGTTTATAGTTCCAAGATGTGTCTGTATACATATGGCAAACGAATGAACTGGTACCGGTCTTTGGCTTTTGTATGCCGCTACTATTATTATTATTGTTGTCGTTGTTGTTGTTGTTGTTGTTGTTGCTGTTCTTGTTATTGCTTAATGCATACAAATGTATCTCACGAATACATGCATGTTACATCCATCCAACATATCTATAAGTATACATATATACATACATCTGTGTGGTAACCGCAACAACTACAACATTCAACAATTTCCCTACTAAAAAAAAAAAAAAAGAACAAGAAATAAAATGCAATTAAATTTATTGTTTCAACGAATTTTAAATACCCTTAATGCATCTTTTAAACAAGTAAAACAACAAATAATTAAACTGAGTAATGAGGTGAAGAGATCTGAGAATTGTGAACAAATTTTATATGTATACAATTTCTGATTACATGAACAATAGACTCTGTATTGGAATCTTGGTATATTTATATAAAACATTCCTTACAGTATATATACATTTGTTTAAAAAATAGAAGGTCCTTTGATCCCTTGACACATTGATGTTCAAATACTTCAAAAGTCAATTTTTTAAAATTTTGGCAATATTACATAAACATTTAATAGACAGATGGATTGTTAGATTAATCGATTATTAGCATTAATCATTTATTTCCCACAATAAAATAAAGAAGGATTTATTGAAAAGCAGGACGGTTCCAGAAATAATTAGTTATTACTTTCTAACTGATTCAAATTACTTAAGTTTTCATTCATAAAACCAAGTGATGATACAATTCCAATCATCTGTGCCCTCCAGTTTAGCCAAAAAGTGGATTCTCAAATTACTTTACTGACTTACTGAGTTAGATGTCAGAGTTAAAGAAATGGTTGGCCCAAAGTCCAGACCTTAACCAGAGCGAAAAATCTTAGATCATTATGGAAGAGGAGGCTTTCAAAATCCGATGAAGAGTATACTAAAAAAAACTATCATTGGGATAGAATACAGCAGGAATGGAATAATATATAAGTATTTCCTATGTCCATGGTAGAAAGAGTGGACCAAAATTAAAGAAAAAACAAAAAATTTAATTTAATTCATGTTGAACAAAAAGTGCATAATTGAATAAATGTAGATAGCTCTGGTTTTTATTTCTTATTAGCTCCTCCCATCTTATTTTCTGCTAAAGTGATTCTGGGAATTTCTTACTTATGAACCAAAGAATAAAATTAATAATAATATTGTCAAAAAGATGTAGCTATGTTATGTGTCCGATTACAAAACATAACAGCATTTTATGTAGGGTATAATAATGATTTAAACTAATCTTAACGTTGTACAATAAATACCGTTATGAAGTTGAGTACCGCAAAAGATGAAATCTTAGGATTCAAGCGACCAGTGAAAGGTTGAAACTTTATGTTTGTGTTGTCGTTTTTGTTTTATATGTTTCTTTTTTAACCAAACATTTTTAGGTTCACATTTTTCGGTTCACTTAGCGTGTAAATCATAATGATGATGAAGATCGGGCTTTGGGTTTGGGGGGACACTGTGAGGTGAGGTAAAGATTGTGGCAACGCGTCGGTGGCGGCCTACTCTATTTATGCAGCGTTAGCGCCGACGATAGTTACATTTGAGTTTGTTTTAGTTTTTGCGGTTGCAGTTACATATGTACATACTCTTAAAGCCCCAACTCACGTTCCAAGCCACAATCAGTAGATTCGTTCCTATCAAGAGATACCATAACATTTCAACTACATATCGTACTTATTGAGGCACTATGGTCTTCAAGTTTTCTACTATTAGCACAGCAATCAATCTGATCATACTGACAGCAAGAGTAAAAGCAACAACTTCATGATAAACGTCGCTTGCCAATTAGTGTCAGTTCATTCTTGTTCAAGATTGACTCGTTTCGATCATTTGGGTTTCTTATTCCAAAAAAAATAAAGAGTAAACAGCAACTCATAATGATCTTTCGCATGTCTCTGTCAAAGTTAACTTTTTGATTCTAAACACGTCTGACCTTGTCTCTGGTGAAAACGTAAACGTCTTAGCTATATTATTATAGAGATGAGAATTAAAAATTGAATTTACCTTAAAAAAAACCAGTTCAATTCACATAAGATATACATTATTTGAATATAACTCAAATTGAATTCCAATGTAAAAGTTTTTATGTACTCAACAATGCGTTAACAAGATCTTGGAACCCCAAAGCGAATACATAAATAATAAATAAATAATTTACAATTTTATTTCTTTATAGCATTTTTATCAAGTATAAACGATTATTTGCCTTAAATGGAGATTGTAATTCATATATAAGTATGTAGAATACTATATGTACATAAATACGATATAAGTCCAATATTTTTGCATATCATACTCCGATATTCTGGCTATAAATATACTAGAATATAAAGTTGATGGTGCTTTCTAAATAAATTTAATATAAATTTCATATTCACTTCTTGAAACGCAACATATTCAATTGTTTAAGTTTCTTGCCAGTGCACTTAGATAAGTCTAAGTGATTTTTTGAATTATCCGCGTATTTACTTGAAAACGTAATACTGCTTCTGCCAACTACCACCTGTTAATTAACTATTACTGTCAAATTTTGAGCAAGCTTCGTCATTTAGTTTGTATTTGACAGAAACCTCGCGAATTTCAACAAAAATGTAAGAAATGAAATTTTGAATACTCGCCGAAACCAAGAGAAGGCTTCATAAATACTATGAGGACTCTGCACCATCAATTTCAATGGTTACAAATTGGTTAAAACAATTCCGTTACGATCATACAAGCCATGGAATGATATTGGACGATCGGCAATAGAAAGTGCGTGAGTCTCAGCTACGACTGTAGGCATCTCAATTGGGCGAATACATCAATTTTAAATAAATATTTGGACATGAAAAAGTTATTGCTCACACTCGACTATAAGCACAACCGTGTGGTCACTTCAAATGATTGTTTAAAGATGTTCAAGCATAATCCGACGAAACATGAATTCATCACAACATACCAGAAAGCAAGCAACAGTCAAAAGCAGTGCACTTCTATGGATGAATGTGCCCCAAGATGGGTGGGTCTGTCGGCTATCAGCGATAGGTTTTTATGATGCACGCGGTGTCATATACATCGATTACCTTTTCTTTTTTTTTTTTAATCTAACTATCCTACGACACTTTTCCCCTCAGAATTGGCACGAGCTTGGATCCACTAAAAACCGAACAAGACTCGGTAACGACCACAAGTCCCTTTGGTACTGAACTACTTGGGTTATTGCACATATATAATATAAAATTAAGTGGCTTAAGAAAGTTGATAGAATGTTATGTGCTAAGGTGAGTTAAAAGATTAGATTTTAGCTGAGCAAAAGAAATACGAAAATGGATTATATTGCAAATATGTACGTATTTCTACAGGTGCCCACAAGTATGGGGGAAAATTTCTTGTTAACATGGATGGAACATTAAAGTTCAGGGTATCAACCAAAGATGAGGAGAAAATACTGTACAAAATTAAATTGTGCACGAACGTGACATAAAAAGTCGTTCTATGTCTTTATAATTTCGGGAAGTCGATAAACTTAAGGCCGTTTTGATATGATGGAAGATTAATATTACGATCCCATTTAAAGTTACGCACTGCAAGAAGCAAGATTTGCTTTTGAACAGATCACTGTCACTGTACGTTTTAAACTGTGGATCCCATACGCATGGTTTTGGTCTCACAAGAGTAGTGAATAATAATGTAGTAGTATGAGGATCATTTAACTCTTTAGACCAACGTTTAATGTATCCTTATGCGCCTCCTGCTATATTAATAATATAAGAGATATGCGTTCCGAAATGCAACTTTAGATCCATCAAGACACCTAGATAACTAAATTGAGTGATGCGTTCAAGTGTGTGATCATTGATAATGTAGCTGTTAACGATAAGATATTTACGATAAAAGGTTATATTGTAGATTTACACTTATCACAATTAAGCGTAAGGTGGCATGGTGTAAAGGGTAAAATGATCATCTGCAGAGTTTTTAGACAGATTCTATATTGATTTGAAGCAAAAACGAACGAATTTCCATTTGCCATTGATAAATATCTGTAAATTGGGCAACGAATATTCTCCAAATTTAGAAACCTATAACTGGTTTCCTGTTTTCAAACATGAAGAAATTGCTTGACAGTAAGAGAATTGGGTCGAATGAATACGGTGATCGCTAAGAAGCTTGAGAAGGAAGGGAAAAAGGAAAATACTACGTTCAGAAATAAATGCTTTTTTACCACAAAAAAAAAAAAAATATATGTGTATATATACACGTATATACATATCTTTTATTCAAAAAGCCACTGACTTATTTAATTGCCCTCGTATGAGATGAGATCCTATTGTATAAAAAGCAAATCACTTAAGGGAAACATAAAAATGTTTGATCAAATAAATATAATTTAAGCCATTAACCATTTCCATGAGAGTTTTATTATGTAAACAAAAAATTTAGTTTATAATTTTGTATCTTGCAACTTCAGATTTTCTTGTGGTGCATCTGCAAACGATTTTTTACGCTACAATTTCAGATTGAAGATTCAATTAATTCAATGTAAACAATAGAAACGGCAACAACAAGAATAAACAAATATAATATGTATGTTACTACTGAACAACTCAATGGGATTTTAATGATATTTATTTGGGCTTCCTCTATTTTCGATTTTGTAATAGTACAATACTATACACATGTACCATGTACATAATTAGAGTCATAGGCATTTCTAAATTTAAGTGTATCCCTAATATGAAAATTCCATAAATCTAAGTATTTTAAGTGATTATATCAGAACACTATAAACGAGTCAGTCTGACCAATGACATCTGATAAGTAGTTAGTGTTACTAGTCTCTATAAACATATTCTGATTTTCCAAAAAGTAGATTACAACATAATGTTTTAACATTTGGATACAACTGATTCAAATACAAAAAGTAAAAAAACATATCAAAAATTATATTATGAATAAATTTTCAATATTGCATTTGATATATTTGTGTATATATAGTTTCATATTGTAATACAGTACTGTAGTATATTTTCTGAAAAAGTTTTCTAATGTGGTATTCACTTCATTCATTTTTAAATCAATGGTTTTATTGTTAGATTGACTTGGTAATACTGTATAGATCGGTTGAGTTCTTAGTTATGGTGATACTGAATGCAGTCAGGTATTTATGTGGGGATATAATATATATGTAGGTGTAGAAGTTTAAAATGAGATTTTTTTTTTTTCAATTTAGGAATAATGTCAAAAGGTTTTTTATTTATATTTTCTACACATTATGTCCATCTTCCATGCCATTCCAAAAAAAGTTTCATCCTTTATTAAAATCCATTCATCAAGCCATTATTCGACTTTATTGAATGTTGTGAAATGCTGCTCAGCCAGTGCATGCCCCATCGAAAAAAGTAAATGGTATTCTGAAGGATCCAAGTCTGGTGAATACGGCGGGAGTGGAAGGAGTTCCCAACCAAGGGCGGAAATGTTGTTTTTGACCAGTTTTGCCCGAACATACGAATGTGGTTGGTATAAACTGTTTCACCAGTTTTGAGAAACTTGCAATACACAACTGCCTTCTGATCCCACCACACAAACAGCATTGTCTTCTTCCCGAAGCGATTCGGTCTTGTAATCAATGGGCAACCATGGTTGTCCAATCAATGGGCAACCATGGTTGTCCTGGCGTTTCCTATGATTTTTTGTGTTTGGGATTCTTAAAATAAATTAATTTTTCATTGCCAGTCATAGAACTGGTTGAGTCCCCAGAACCACCAAATGGGTCACAGATGCTTATGTCGAGAGAACATCGTACCCCAGGTGTTTAAAGGGTGGACTTACTTTGTTGGTGTTCAAAAGGTTATTAAGATGTTAATACAACATACATAATATTTTTAATAACATATTTTGAATTTTTTTTTTTTTTTTTTTTTTTTTTTTTTTGTATTTTCATGGTGTAACGCATGATGATATTGAGATCACAATTGAAATACGCATAAAAAACCACGGGACGCCCGAAAAAATATTGTATTTTGTATGTGTTTGCATGTTTTTGTTTGTTTCCATGCTTTTCCCTTCTCCTTCTTCTGCTTTTTTGTTTTTCATTATTTTTCTTGTTGTTTTGTTTTAATCGCTTCAAACAGAAAATGCTGCCAAAACAAACGCCCGCCACGGTGTATTAGTGCGTAATTCAGCCATACAATGGGCCCGGGGACCCAGTCCCAATATGGTTTCATCATTGTTGGTTGGTTGGTTGGCTGGTTGGTTGGTTAGTTGTTTTTGAGGGCGAAAGAGTAGAGAACTGAGTCACAGTCAGGCAGACTGGCAATCAGGGGGTGTTTACAAAAGGAAGGGTGGCGAGAAAAGAAGAGTAATGGAATGAAGTAAAAGAGTAGATGAATAGAATGGATGAAGATGGAAGAAAACAGTGTGAAAGGCAAAAAAAATTTCATTTCATTTCAAAATTTAATAATTTCATTATTATTTATGAGTCTAAATATGCATACATATGCATTTTGTATCTATGTATCTATGTACCATGCATATGTGTATGACTATTTCAAATTGGGGAATCAAAAATATATAAAAAGAATCCAGTAAACGTTTGTATCTAAAACTATTGTTAGCATTTATACGCCCAACTGTTGCTCACTCGCATTCACTACGCTACGCCATGTGATGTGAAATCATAATTAATAAATACACATACCACTTACTATAATTTTCGGTTGTTTTGTAACCATACAAAGTAATTATAGCAACATTTAAATTTGAATTTGAATAAAAATTTCATTCAACGGCAACCGAGAGAAGAAAAATTAATTCGCTTTTCTTTTTTTTTTTTTTTTTTTTTTTTTTTTGGTATTTTTTGTGTGATAAGTGTGCAACTACTGAAATAAGTACGAGTAACATAAAAAACATGAGGAGGGCCGGCGTATGTTGTTTTAATAAAAAAAAAAATCGAAGCTACTGATGACGGAACGGGATGACGAGGATTGATAATTTTCAGCTGTTTATTGTTATTTAATCTCTTATTTTACAATCGACATCTAGTTTTTTTTTTTTCTTTTTAAAGGAAGAAATAATTTTTTAATCAAATTTGTCTTTCTTTTGTTATTCACAAAGAAGCTTTTCCTTCTTCTTTTTTTTTATTATAAATTTTAAATTTTGTATTTGTAATAAAATGTAATGAAAGTCTTTTCAAACCATTATCACATTAAAATTTCATCTTCTCTAGTTTGTGATTCCTTTCATCTATCAGTACCATGATTGTTGTTCTGATTTTTAACGAGCAAACACAAAGTATATACTATATGCAAGAGGGTGGTTCAATATACCTCCTCCCCGAGCAAAGTTGGGGAACAGATTTTGGGTGAGTACTGTGGATGCGGCAGCTATTTTTGTGCAGTTCATGCAATTTGGCCACGTCAATTTTCGTTTTCGAATTTTGTATTAATTTGATCTAATAATTTACTGTATTACTGATTGTTCTTCCTTTCTGGAAAAATTCTGTGAGGATTATTCCTTTGGAATTTAAAAAAAAAATCCATGACCTTTCCGGTGGATGGGTCTGGAATTTTGCTTTCTTTGGAGCAGATTTACCCCAAAAAATCCATTGTTTTGACTGCCCCTTGGTGTCTGGCGTATACTCATAGATCCGGGTTGTAACAAAAGTGATGACTCGCCGCAAAAACTACTGCTACGACATTGGCAGTCGTATCCGCTTGTTGTCCACCGTAAGCAATCGCAGCACCCATTGGGCCGACACCTTTTTCATGCTTAACTTATCATGTAAAATATTAATTGTCATTACATACGACACGCCTCTGCTACTTCGCGCGCTTTCATACGGCTTTCAGAGAGAATTATGTCGTGGACCTTTTTAACGATTTGCTCAGGAACAACAACTGCCTGGTGTTCCTCATCAAAAATAGATGTACGACCATAGTTAAATTCGTCCCATACAAATCCTTAACTCAAATTCATGTTCCTATTAGAAACACTTTTTTGTTTTTGTGCTATCTTTTGGAAATTTGGACAAAAATGGTTTCTGATCCATATTCATCATGTGAATTTCAATATCCTACCATTACTGGATCGCATAGCTCCCTTACAAAAAACGTTTTCTAGGAGATGCGTGAAGAGTATTACATCTTCAGCATAGTCAAAGATACACTTCTTTCTGGTTAAATTACAAACTTGACAAATCGCAATAAGTCATCATCGGCTTGGGTGTCAAAATTATGTATAGATAAAGATCATAGGATGATGTGAATTTGTCACTGTGGCCACTAGGCAAACTGAAATTTATGTTCTATTCTGGTTTGGATTTCTTCATAATTAAAAAGTCAATAAAAATTCCTTGCTTTTGTTTGTTGATTTGATTCGCTCAGTAATTTCTTATAAGTTTCATAATTTAATCCAAACTAATATAAGATTTGTGAATCTATAACAATAGTTTTCTTCTGAGTACTATAACTATTTCAAGTAAATTTCCTCTTAAGATATGATAATTTAATGAAAAATGTTATTAACAATTGTTGGAATTGTATGGATTCTATGTTAGATTCAGGCTTATTAAATTGAATATTTAATTAATGAATAATTTTTATAATGTCAGTGCATTTAATTATAAAGAATAAATTGAATAGGACTTAACTTGTAGTTAGAGGAGGTTGGTACTCTAGATAACTTAGGATAGATTTCTAAAGTATGTTACTGACTACCTATTCATGCTTGTACATATTTAGAGTACATGTCTTTTGTTTTTTTTTTTTTTTTTTTATAAGAAATCAAAAGGATAAAAGGATTTTTATTATTGAAGTTATTGATGTTGTTGGTTGTTTGTATTCTGTTGGCAGACACTGCGCAAATACTCGTATTCTTTATAACTTTACGCTTAAATTCATTTAATGCCTCGCATAGTGAATATCTTTGGCATGTGACTAACTCAATGCTGCCAAAAAAAACTGGATAAACCACCCTTAGAAAGAAGAATAAGACCGACCTCAGACCGTCAGACACAACCGATCGAACTACAAACTCAATTCAACAACAAAACAACATTTGTTGGACAATGCCTACTTTTCATTGAAATACTACATAAACGGGAAAAATAAAGTGACATGCATGCATTTATCTGGTTGTCGCCATTCAGACAACTCGGCATTCATTCAATTATTCAGTCAGTCAGTCGCTCTGTCAGACAGTTTGGCATTTTGACTACACTACGATGCTTGCTCACCTCTTTCGTTCTCCTATTATCCTGGCTGCCTGCCTGCCTGACTGTGCTGTCCTGCCAATCTGTTTGCCTGACTGAATGAATGGCTTTCATTCTACCTTGCTCCTCATTCAGGAAGGGTAATCAATCGGGGTGAAAGCGATTGCGTCAGCGATAGCGACAGTTGTGGCGTTACCAGTACGCCCCAGTCTTAGTTTCTTAGTACACCACCCTGAACCCAAATCCCACTCTCTCTCTTTCCGGGTGTCTCTCGTTCTTTTTGTGAGTTGTACATAAGGTCATCTAGGTGATTGCTGCTCCTGCATCGCTATGAATCGAATTGGAATTGGTTTGAGTTGGAGAATGCATAAAAGATGCAGCATTTGCGTTTCTAATCAAAACAAAATTGGCAAATGTTTGTGCATCGTGTCAGGCTCTGGTTTGCTTGCGGGAGTTTAACCTTTAACCCTGATACGTGCTCGTTATGCGTTAAGTTGAGAAATAAGCAATGTGACGATTGTGACAATAGCAACGACCCGCGTTTCTTTTAATTTTTAGTGTGTCGTGGTTAGTTTGCGTGTATGGGACACTCTCTTACTCTCACTCTCACCCTCATCTACGCCCTCACACATAGCCCGCAGCCAGTGCAATATAACAACCCTTGAATAATAAAAGACCCAAAGAACTTTCTTTCAACCCCCTTTCTTTCGTGTTTTTTTATGTTTTTTTTGTTTTTTCTTCTACGTTCCTTCCTGGTTTTTCATTCAATTATTTCTTTCTTGCATAGTCAGTCGATTTGTGCAATAAATTGTCGTTAGACCAACACCGTTTCCATGAGAATCGCCCACGCAGGATTGCATTGCTCATGGCCCAGCACATGATGAGCAAGCAAGTTGCCACAATATTATGTAAAACTAAAATACTTTGGTGTGCGTTTAGTCAAAGTCAAAATGTTGTATCTAAATCTTATGTGAGATTCTATTGTTGCCCTTCAAAGAGCAAAGGCAAGATGAGGCCTCTATCCTCTATCGCTTCAATTTCGTCTAGACAACTAATTTTATTGGCAAAGCATTTAATCTGCAACATCGTAAATCAACAACCTCAGTTATACTACACATGCTAAGCAAATGTATCCACATATAAATATTGTATATACTCGTACTTATCTCATTGTATATGAAAAGTATCTAGTATCTATCAACTGCAGTGTTCGGTCGGTCGATCTAGTCTAGTCTTTCAATGATATACTTCTTACAAAATAAGAAAATTGTCGCATGAATTTGATATTAAGTTGTTAAGTTGCCAAAACTATTTTATCTAGATACAATAAAATGTATCTTGTACACTTAAGATGACATATAGCAAAGCAAAAGATTGCGTTCAAGCTTAGTCAAAAAGAAGTATTAAAAACAGTAAGAATAATCAGTTAAATACTATGTGATGTTAATGGAATCAAGTTGACGTTGGTTTTTTTTCCTTTAAAAAGACATAAACAGACAATTCTATATTGAAATATCACAAATTGAGAGATTTATACATGTAATGGTAGCGACGACTCTCAGGTCTTAAGATATTATATTTCGAACTTTATACTAAACTTACAGTTTTCATTTCATTTTGGTGGACGAAATTTTATCTATAGAAAGATATTTGCTTATACTTACTATATTATATCAGCTTTATATCTCCTAAATCAAGAGGGTTATATAAAAAAAAATTTACACCGTTGATAGTTATATCAATAATTTTGGGGCTTTAAAGTTTCAAAGTTGCTTAACTCAACATTGTTGCATATCTTAGATGCAGAGTTTCTCCAAAACAAGGGAGGTTGGTATTACTTGGCCATATCACGCTTAGAATACTTGTACTAGGTTGTGATAGTTTTTATGTCTACATTTCTAGATAAACCATGAAGTTTCTTAGCATTGATATTTCTAAAAAGAAAAAATGAGAAGAGACTACTACTTACCAAATTTTCAGGTGATATCTTGCAAACTGTGACAAATACAGTTGATAATATTATTATATTTTTTAGCGTTGGGGCACCTAAAATAAAAATTCGAAATTAAATTAAAAAATGCTTAAAGTACTGATGGAATATTGTGCTTTCAATCAACTTTCGTTGAGTTTAGGTATGTTACTTCCTGTCGCCTAACTGCTTTTATTATAAACATTTCCCTGCCTATTCATAAGAAAGACATAATTATGTCAAAATCTTTTGATCTAACAACAATACATAGATATATAGATACCATAGATAGATATGTGTATATACTATTGTATTTATATACTAGGTGAACGAACACTTGCAACAAACAATGTATCGTATCTATAATGTTGCTTTGTTTATATAAAAGGTGCAAAATTAGTCACGCCATTGGGCAGACATACATATATGTACATACATAGTACAAATATTGGATCTAACAGAGAGACCCCAAGCGCATTCAAAGTCTAGTTCCATCACACAAATACAAAATAAAGTAACAGATGTAAAGTCAAGTGAAATATAAAGACGGACAGACATGCACATTCACATGCACGGACATGGACATGGACATGGACGTGGGCCAGCTGTGTAAAAAGCTTTAAAATACTACAAAGTATTGCGACTCTGGACTCTCGATTTCCGTTTGTTGCTTCGCGTTGGGTAATAAACACCTTAATTTTTCTCTTGTTATTTTTCTTTCGTTTCTCTGTTTCTGTTATTGGTACAAAACAAACAAATGTTTAACAAAAGATCATACAAAGTGTTGAATGACATAAAAAACATTATGGAACCATTGAACCCCGAAAATTCGGCACTTGGTGTATATTTTGTTGTAAACGCAACACTGTATTGAGGAACACATAAACACTTAATGAGCCCCGGATGCAGTTGGGGATTGAGTTTAGTTGAGTTGTTTGTTATTTGTTGTTGTTGGAATAACATGTGGATTTTGGTGTTAAGTAGGCGACTGAAACAAATTTGTCTTAATCAATTTTATTAAAGGCAAAGCCCATTTTTTTTTTACTTTTCAATAGATGGAAAGGTAAAAATTTTAACATAAGGCATCACTCTCACTCTCTAATTTAGTTTTTAATTGTATCTTATGATACAAATATGATTGATTGCATAAGATAAACAACTCAAAATAACTAAGAAATTGATAAATACACATGTAAAGCAGATACAAGTTTTTCATTGGTCACTTATCAGATATGAAATGCTTATATCTAAAAGTTGAAATATTTTGTAAAATAAATCCCCAATAAATCCATTCCAAAGCCCATATGTACTTATATTGTATATGAATATGTTTGGGAGCATCAATTATAACAGATCATACATACATTCTGAATTTATTCTGAAGCAAAACTCTTCATTGGTATCCTGCGAAAGTATTTAGATACAATCATATGTATATGAATTCTTGTATGCTGTATGATCAAGTCCTTTGATTTAAATATCTACCAATTTAAGAACGAAATAAATAATATGTTTACATGACAATAATTAGTAATTTTTATCTTTGTCAAAATCAGAGAACTAAACTAAACTATTCAACAAGTGTTTATTTATGAGTTTGCACAATCATGGGCAAAATAAACAAGTGCATTTCAATGTCATGATGAATCAACATTTGAATGAACATTTTGAATGAATAAAAAAAAAGAAAACATATGGAAAAATGTAGTCAAGAAGAATTACTCACCAACCTGTGCGAAAGAACTTCCTCAAAACTATTAAATATGAGCTGTCAGCTTAATGCACTTCAACATGGAACAATGAATAAAAGTTAAATTTTTCAAAATGATCGAACTTTTGTTGTGATATAGGTAATAAATATTTTCTATTAGAAAATAGCCCAATAGTATTACTAAGAATTCAAATATTTCCTTAGAATGAAGAGAAATGTGTTTATTGTATATAAACAAAATGAATATCAGAAAGTGATTGTACGAGTATTAAAACTACTTATCTCACATATGGTTACTTAAGAAAAAAATGTCTAAAGAATATGCATTAAACTAAACTAGAACTAAAAGATCTTAAACAGCTTTTCTTATTATAGACGAGTCGAAGGCCTTGTAGCCAGCATTCTATAAGTTATTCTACTAGATTATATATGGACTGTAACTAAACAAACACCTGTCCACATAGAAATCCGTCGCCGTAAATGGAAGTGGATCGGGCAAACATTGCATAAGCCCCAGGATGGGATCACAATAACAGCATTGGACTGGAATCCTCAAGGAAGTCGCCAATACATGGAGACGACAAATTGAAGGAGAAACACAAAAATCTGGACGATCGTGGAAATAAATTAAACTTTTAGCATCAGATAAAACGAATTATAATAACTTGTTTGTTGAGGCCCTGTGTTCCACACAGGAACTTTGGGAATACATATATATATATATATATATATATATATATATATTTGAAAATAAAATAAATAGATAATAAAAGATCTTAAGGAACAATGACATGCGTGAGTTACTTTAAGTAAGAAAAAGATCTTAGTTTTCATTTCATGTGGAATATATTGAATATATTTTTTGGGTTTTCTTCGGTTGGTTTTATGTTCATAAATCACAATCGCGCTTGCCATACATCCATATGAGAGTAAAAAAAAAAAAAACAATATGTCTTGAACCAATGAAACGGGCAATAAACCTTTAAAATTTATGCGAAATATTTACCAATGAAAGTCGCAAGTGTGTATATTCTTTTATTTTTTCCTTTTTCTTTCCATTCCTTTCCTTTTACATATTTTGTTTCGTTTCGTTTCGTTTCGTTTTCTTTTATTTTATTTTACTTTATTTAGTTTTCGGATGACATGGCATGACGTGTTTCTGGTAGTAATTCAAGATGCAGGTAGTTCTTAAATTTTTAGCAAGAAACAAACAAATTTCAATATTTTATGTTGCTTGGGGTTGTCGGTTATTTTTTATTTAATTCTTTTTTTTTTTTTTTTTTTAGAAAGAAACCTAAACTTCTTTACTGCGAGAATAGTTAATCAAGAGCCTATGTAAGATATTCTTTACCAATATTCAAAGAAGAAGAAGAAGATGGGAAAAAAAAGAAAGGGTTATGAAAGTTTAATAAAAGTGAGAATCATTCATCATCATCATAATCATCGTCATCGTCATTATGATATTATTGTGGTAAAACCTTAATAAAGAAGAAGAAGTAAAATTATTAAGTAAACTTTTCTATTTCATTTATTCGAATTTTCTCACATTTCACTCGATTGCCTTATTTTAATTTGAGAAACTTTTGCTTTTATTTCTTTACAGATTTTTTTATACATAATATTATTTCCAGACAGCGTTAAATTGAATCTTGACTCAAATTTCAACAATATTTATGTTACTCGCACTTGTAACGTGCTTTTTTCTTAGTTTCGAATTGAAAGTTGACCAAAAGATCATTAAAATATCAGACAGACTTATAAAAGACAAAAACAAAAAAAAACAAAAAATATAACTATAAAATCATTGGATAAACATACGAAAAAAAAGGGTAAATGGTTTTTTGATATTTTTTCTACATAAAAAAAAACGAAAAAAAAATTAAACAGAAACACGAAAAATTCAAGAAAAAGAAACCCTAAATTTTGATCTCACCAAAGCTTTTACAAATACACTTTATATAGTAGTAGTAGTAGTAGTAGTAGTAGTACATAGAGACATTTCTATACACTTCAAAATATAATCTATCTATGGTATATAGAATACATGTATAAAAATGAATGCAAAAAATAGTAAGACGGCACTAAACTCGCAAACCGTTTGACCGATCACCATGAAATTTGGCACGTATATGTATTTTTTCATGGAGAAGGTCTTTATGATAACCACTTTATTGTAATTCATTACTAGATGGCACTGCAGAGATAACCTTCTACACTGTTGATTCGATGAAATACTTATACTATTTCTAAAAGAAAAAAAAAAATTTTGATTGACACGGCTTCATATTGAAAAATTAGTAGACACCGGGCAAAGCTTGTATAGTATAAGATCACTTGAATCTAATGTTTTTAATGCATAGAACTTGTGCATCGAAGACCCCAAATGACAAGCATTGAGCGCAAAGTGAATCCTAATAACTGTGTCCGTCCATGTCAAACAGTATTTCGTATATAAATCTAGAAATTATTGACAGCAATTATCATGATCCCCAACCACTAGAAGATATAACCGCCTTTCCATACAAGCTGCAATTCAAAATTATAATTGTCCGTCAGACCTTCTGACTGATCGCCTGTATCACCGAATATGTTGGGCCAAATATTTAAAACAGAATTCCCAAGTGTTTATTTATTAATTTTAATTTCCTCCCTTTAATTTAAATCTTTTGAAAATTATCTTATGTAAAGTGTATGGAAGGAAGCCAGTGTTTCATATTTATTTTGATTTTCTAATAATTTCTCATAATTTTATATAAAAGTACATACATATAATCTCATCTTAATAGGACTATAGTCGCAGTACAATCAAAACTTCAGTTCGATATATGCAAAATGGGGACATCATGCATGATGGTGATGATATCTTTGTGACTAAAGAAAACAACAAGTCTTTGATTACAAATCAATAGTTGATAATGCATAAGGCTCCAAAATGGATATAAGATCGTTTATTAGTTGGCATGCAAAAATTATGTTACAAAGGTCATATGATTAAGATCATGACATCAATATTTTACACTTTTGTGAAGTGTATTAAAATATTGTACAAAATTATTGTTGTTATTGTGTTCCAACATAAAACGATGGCCGCCGCTTTAGCATGTTGTACTGATGTTCCTAAGTTTATTCTCTTTCTTTTTTTTTTTGCCATGATTCTTCTTATTTCGTTCTTCGTATTTAAAAAGAATAATACGAATTAAAAAAAAATAATAATAATAATAATAATAATACTGGAAGCTTCTGTTGTTGTTGTTGTTGTTGTTGTTGCTTAGCCCCTACTTGAAACCTTCAAAACTTGGAACATGAAATATGTACTACGCACACTGCCAGCACGCACTACAGAAACATCCACGTTAAGTTTAACTTTTTGTGGCGCGATTTTGACCTTTTGCCGCTGCTGCTGTTTTTGTTTTCATATTCAACAAATTTTTGTTGTTTTCTTTACAATATTTTTCCATCATCCACTTACCACCTTCAACCTCTGCCTCTGTTTTTCTCCCTATCTCTATATATTACCCTTGTTAGACAAAGCATCTATGCTGTTGTTTTTTTGTTGTCTTGTTGTCTATGGCAAAGTCAATTGTAAGCAAATGATAATAGATCACATAGATCACTTTTATTAGTGCTAAGTATATATATATATATATATATATATATATATAGTCAAATCACAATGAATCTCGAATACACTTTTATTCTTCAACTTTAGTCTTTATGCATTTCCCAGAACTTGCAGTTAATTTTGATCAAAATCAATTGATGCCAATGAAGAACTCTGTCATTCATCGGAATCTGCAGAACTCAATGGTATCTTATGAAATCTTTAGATTCACCAGTAGACAATTCGAACGAGTTGATAAAGGACTCTTGTGTGAAAAATGTGTCACCGGCACTTACGATAACCAATATTCCAGGTTTCCTGTATCATGATTTTGGTAATGCTAGTAAATCTGAAATTATTCCTTTGTTGTTTATACTTTTGAGAGTATAACATATAAAAATTTAAACTTTAACTTGACTTCAACTTGACAAAACTTAACATAGACTGTAGTTTAAAATACAGTCGCACTCGATTATAATAAAATCATTAGGATTATTCAAATACCATCTTATAGAGAAGTTATTCTTCTATTAGTATTCTAAATGGAACTCTCTGATTGGGTGCTTGAAAAACTTGTTACTTGTTACAGAAAGGAATTTGATATAAAGGATTTTCCTTTAAAGTTATTGTACTTTACTGTAAATAAATACATACATAATTATGTATATGGAATAACTTTGTTAAAACAAATTCTATACTATAGGGTTATACATAGGTCGCTATAGAAGAGTCCAAGTGACTGACGGTATCTTAGACGTGCTTCTTCTTATTCTTATGTATTCTGTTTTTTTCTCTTTTGTAGTATCTCTGAAATCATTTTGTTTAAGTCGTATGTACATACATACATATGTTACTCACAAATACATGTATAAGTATATACAAAACACATGCTTGAATAAGTACTACTTGGTGCTTTATTACTCACTCTATAGGCCTCTTTAGATACATATTTCTTTTGTCTGTCTAATCATAATTACGTATTTCATTCAAGTGCGCCTTTTATTTTGTTATTACATATTTGATTTATATATTTTTGATTCTCACGTTTTCTTCTGTCTGCATAATAAATTTTTGCTGTTTTTCCCTTTCAAAAAATTGATGTTAAAATGAAAATGCTTGTAAGCAATACTTTTTGGATCTAATTACTATTTTAGTAATGAAAGTTTATGGGTGGCGCATTTGTTTACTGAGTATTCAAAACAATCTGATACGCAATGATTGCTGATTGGATTTTAACGTAAACCAAATGAATATTTACCATAAGTCGTGATTGGAACTACAATCAACCTAAGAAGAACTGAAGAAGCAGTTAAAACAATTGACTTCACCTGGTAAACAAACATCAAAGAATGTGAAAACAATGAAGTCGGTTGATGGCCACAGTTGTTTTGGATTGCACTCGATAAATTTCAAGCAAATGATTATTCCAAGGCTACATAACACAGACTTATTACTTTATAATATGAGTATGTGAATATATTTAGTTCCGCCATTAGAGTTCGGAATCAAAAAAAGAGGTAAAATATTATGTATATTGAAAGCGGTTAATCATTTTCAAAAAATTTTTACACATTTAGTTAATTTGGTTAAAGATATTTTGTGAATAAAAATAGTACAAAATTTACTGGACTAATTGTGAGAGTATTGTTATATACATATTATTCTTTTAATTCCTGATCGAGCTTAGGAACCAATCGAATATATTGAATTCATACTTATCATACTTAACAAGTCAATGTGATGCAGCATTCAGTACTGAAATATTCGAATCAGTTTGACCGTTGCTTTGGCGAAGTGGAACTTTCATTTCTACTGGTAACATCAAGTTAATTAGACCTACAATATGAAAATATGCATATTCAGGATCCCTTAGCTTTATCCATAGTTATGAGACACATATTATGTAAGAAACGAAATGCCTGGAAATGCTTATTCAGATGACAGCATTGGGAAAATGAGTTGGATTTACGGGCCATTTACACCATAAGACTTTGACCCGCGAACGAAAAAGAAAAACATCCTCATGACGAACTTAACTTCTTCCTCAGTGCTCAGATCCTCGCTTTGTAACATAATGTGGTTGATAATTGGTAAGTAAAAGTATTGTTTTTTAATTGGAAATTCCATACCATCGGATTGGACCTGATGCAGATGCAACTGCTATGAAAAAACGTAAACGTTCAAAACTCTTGTTTTTGAACTCAATTTTATAGAACTTTTTTCTTTTTCATGACAATTTAAACATCAATTAATTGCAAATGATCATTCTTTTCGATTAATCATATAATCAATTAATCGATTAATAATTTTTTATGCCATCAATACCCCACCCATTACGATGCCAGATTGCGGATTATAAAAAAAAAGGGATAGGGAAGAGGTTAATCTAATGGTACGTATCACTTGTTTGTTTTAAAGGTCTCGCTCAGCATTTGAAACCGACCTGAAGAATACACGAACAAAGCCTAGTGACAATGACGAGTGCTGAATACTTCCTGATCCTTCCTCATCTTTATAACTGTGACAGAAATCTTGATGTTGAACATGCATCCCTTGGACCATTAGCCCAACTGAGCAGTGCCCTATTAGCGAACTATTTTCAGTTTAATGTCTTAAGTCAGCTTCAATTCAGTTTTTGGTATGCTATAGTTTCTAGAAGAACCTTAAAAGTCTTACCATAGAGGTGCCTTATAGATTTCATTGAATGGCTTAGCCAGTCAACAAACACTTCTGCATTTAATGATAACTTGTGGGTAAGACTTTTTTTGTACTGAAATCTTATTTTTCTGTTCTACAAAATATGTTATTCAAGAAACTTGGGTGCAGTTGCCATTTGTCTTCATCATCAATGTCTTCCGTCTTTTCATGCAGTATTTTGCATAATAATCAATGAGTGAAAATCTAGAGCAATTATTGCATTAGCATGCCAATGGTATTCACCTTCAACACCATCTCACCATCACTACGTAACCACCTTCTTCTCCACATCTTTCATTTTCTCCTTCCTCTTTTCCTTTCTCTTATACACGTACACACTTTTTCTTGAACAATTATACATAACTAATAAGTATAGGTAGCGTAGCCAGCTTTTGATCTAGGGGGGGGTTGACGATATAGACCTATAGCTCGTCGGTTCGAGTGTGTGCTGTCTAGGCCCCCTTGATGCACCCATAGTCAATAGTAAGCCTTAGGTTAGAAGCTTCAAGAAAATACAATACAATAATAGAAGTCAAGAAGGTGGTAGTGGCAGTTTAAGATGCACGACTTGAGGTTGCCACCTCGTAAGATTAAAATTTCATAAGGAATAAAAAAACAATATTGTCGGTAAATATCAAAAGAATCTAGAAACCAGCGGGAAACGTTCAAAACTTGTGTCGGCTTTCGAATGGAGGGGAAAGGCAAGCAACGCAAGTTTGCCACTCAAATTGATGGCGCCATTCAACGCACCTCAGAAATATTACAAAATAAAAAATATAAAAAAAATATTGGCGAATATGACGACAATAATTACGACGACAACAACGACGATGATGACAACGTACGATTGTGGTGTTTAGACAGAGAACCAAGTGGAAGCCCGTAAATATATAATTATTGATTAAATTAACAAAACCAAAATGGCAAAAACAACATCATCACAAATTGGGTTTTGGTTTTTTTTTTTTATTTTACCTATAAACCGCACTAGAACAACAACAATTACAATTACACTAAATGATTGACCGACTGCTGGCTTTTGTAAGTAATTTTGAGATTTAATAATATTAACTTTTGTCACACAATTTTGTAAATCCCCCTTTTCACAAAACACTCTCATGGTATTTTAATTATACGTATTTGTATCAACGCTTCTGAAACTTGAGTTTTGCTTAGCCATTGTAAGTGGCACAAGAGTTCTCGAACTATATAAGTTTAAGAACCTTTGATTTATACCCACCGATATATTTTCCAAGGGTTAGAATAAGGCGACTGAATTGTTTCACTTGAGTAAAGTGAAAAGTGGATTTCTAAGCAGATTTTAAGCTTTCTACTTTAAAAGGATAAAGGTATTTGTTTTTGAAAGGTAGTTTCCCCAAGGGTAAGGCGAATTTTTCTCTAAATGAATCAATGGAAGGACAATTTCAATTATTCTACTTCGATACGCATTTCAAAACTTTACAAACAACACACTAAATTCCATAATGCATTTCAAATTATTGAGAAGTGTATGGAAAAATTAAAGAAAAAAAAATCTATTGAAACAAAAAGTACTTAAAGAAGCTTAATTGGCAATTACAATAACAAACTGACAGTCAACTGAATGAATTGATAGACAAATAGACAGACTCAATGACGGACTGGCTGACTGAATCACAGTGTGAGTGACATGGACAGTCAGATGGTCAGCAACTTATACTACTGAGTAGCATATGCTCGCACAACAACCACAAAGTAGGTTGAATTTATGTCAATAACATTGCATAAATAATATGCAAAATTGAAACAATTTACAATCAGTATATCGGGTTTTCTAGATAGATTCTACTTATGGTCACGGCAGCACTATGAGCAATTAGATGATGTCATAATAATCAAGAAACAATATTCTGAAATAACCAAAAATAAAAGGAATACAAAAACCACTTGGCTTAATGTATATAATTTCGAATAATCGAATATTGATCTAGATGTATCAAGATATATGTTCATATATTGTATGTATGTAGTCTGTACATTCCTACATGATGCTAAGTGAATTAATATTTTTAAAAGTTACCAGTGCCAATCTAATAAATGATATTTTCAAGTACCGCAGTATGTGCGATATTGACCTAGAATACATACATACATTGCCAGAGCTTAATTGACTAATAAAAATATTGACATCAATCCTCTATAGGATAAATTATTATAAAAAATCATCTGGTTTTATTACTGATTACTATTACAGTATATGGTAAATATATGGGCCTCTATGTACTTTAATTCCAACTAAGGTCATTGGATACTACTGTTTTTTTTTTTTTATTTTATATTATAGAAATTAGAAAACAGAAAAAAGTAAACAAATCATTTGGTTCACTTTGGTTTCATAGAATCTAATATATGTAGTTTACACCGCCTAGCTAAGGAAATAAATAAATAAACTTGCCCCCACATGAAAATTATAATTCTTAAGATTATATTTTGAATCAAAACAGAACAATTAAGATGGGCCTTAAAGTTAATATCAGTTGGCCCAAATGTTTCTTTGTTCAATAATTACAAAGTGTCTTAAGAAGTTTTTATTAAAGGATAATAAAATTATAAAATTAGAAAGATTTCGACAAGAATTTTTGTATTTTTTTAAAATGTGTTGAAGCAACAAGTATGTTTGCATCGGTCAATGAATATCCGGTCTAGCTAAGAAAAATCCAATATTCATCATCTTATTCTCCTTTTAGATTGATACGCGTACGTATATTCATTCGTACGCTCCACTTTAACTTTTGTATACCTTTTTTGGTAGAACGATTTGTGTATTTTGCTCTAAAAATAGGCCTCAATTTCGGCAACTACTTCTTTATTTGAACTAAATTGCTTTCCCTGGAACATTGTTTTATGTCTGCAAAAAGCCATTAGTCCGGGGACGGATCTGTAAGTACGAGTACAGTGTGTGCGGAAGTAATTCATTCAATTTAACCATCGTTTTCATGAACTTGTTCCACGGGGCATTGTGTTTTGTAATTGAGGGGGGGTTTTTTTTTTATTATTTATCTGTAATATTCGCTATTGAAAGTATTACAGTTCTCAAGATAATCTATGAACAAAATATCATGCGCCTTCCAAAATACGGTTGCCATAACCTTGCTAAATAACATTTGTCTTTTTAGTCGCTTTGAACGACTTTCGCCAGATGCTGTCCACTCAGCTGACGATACTTTTGCATCCATTGTCACATACCGACGCAAAAACTCCTTTTTATCTCGCTGGAACAGTGCTCTTATCATCATCACCGACGCGTTGTTGATATGGGTCCGGTGTGAGCAAACGCTGCATCCAACTCGAAACCAACATACACATGAAAAAAATTTTCGTGTGTACATAATATCTTTTGATATCTTTAAGGTAACAATTGTCTCACGCTTCCTCACTTTATGGTCTTTCAAAACTATGTTGTGAGCTTTTTTATGTTTTCCGGAACAATTACCGATTGTGTTACAAAACACAGTAAACTCGCCATGCCAATGCTTTGCTTATATATTTTTCTCATAGAAAACAGATTCTAAACCAATACAGAAAACTAAATCATTGTTTTGATAATTTTAAAACTGTGGTCACTAGAACCACTGTAACCTGAAAACTTATTGTTAGAATGTCATTAAAAATTTTGACATGTGTCATTTGAAGGCTGGTGTAATACAGAAATTATATGGGTTTTGACAACAGTGTTGTCAGATATGTGTCAGACAGAAGACTTATTGAGTGATGTGATACGTATATGTATATATGATAAATAATCTGACGGTTTTAGTTTGATAGACAACTCTTGCAAATTGGAAAATATTTAAGTGATTTATTTTTCTTAGATTGTAATGTAAAACAGGTTTGCCAAAATTTGCACTACGGATTTCTTTTGTATGGGTAAAGTTAAAGGGATATTTCTTTAAATAAGTACTATATTATATTATAACAACAATCGTCTTCTGCGAGTTTTTAGATATTTATCATAATTTATTTTATAATTTCAAAGAACGTAGATTAAATATTTCACTTATCATTTGTTATCCAGGAATTTCCAGGCCATAGCACGGGTGGTCAGAGTCCCACAGAACTTGTTGCGTCCTTGCCAGCAGATATAGCTCCTTTAGGGGAGTATCGTAGTAGTTGTTGTTTATTACCCAGATCCGGGTAGAGTTGCTATGGCCCATGGATAGCACAGAGATTTCTTCAACTCCACAACAAAGTTGAATTCATTCGATCAAATAATTACAACTTGAATTTGGTACCTACGGATTTACATATACAATATCTAAGGGGACATTGATTGACGTTTATCAATCCTTGTGCTCGGCACAAGTCATGAAGACTTAATATCACTTTAAATAAATCAGCTTCAATTTTATTACAAGAAGTTTGATTAGATCCATAAAAGCAGAGAAACAAAATTATATAAAAAAATATAGTCGCAACAAAAAGAGACCCATTAAATCTCTATATTATTTAATTCGATAAAAGATGATGCATTGAGAGAAGGCTTGGTGAGTTGTGACGTAAAAAGAAAGCCTAAATCAGAGGTTGTCTAGCAAAAAAAAAAAAAAAAACGACGAGCATTGATTGATAGATTGAGGTTGGCCAGCAAAAACAAAGAAAAAAAGAAACATACAATATATCTGTAGATTCATACTGGTCATAGGCGGCATGGGACCGCACTGGCACTTGATTTGGGCGACGGGTTGGGCTGTTCTCTTCTAGGACATGAATATAAAGGGATAATACTATAAATATAGAAATAAATAAATATTTATCATCATAGCATATGGTAGACTTTCATTTAAAGAATGATCGGATCTACCATAAATGGGTAAATAATAGACTCTTAAATAGAAAAATATTGTACAATATATAAACTCCTTAATAGAAGAACAAATACAAATTAATCAATCAATAAAATTCCCTATTGTAGTATACTTATAATTAAAAGACTCATTCTATTGAATGAATGTTTAAAGCTTTGCACAAAGTTCATTATGGATGGCGGTCATTAATTCATTCATTAAATCATCCACAATTTGTATTGATTTGGATAGTTCAGATTTTCTTGAGTATAACAAATCACTTTTCTTTGCTCTACTCCCCTCTCACTAATTTCTTAATTGATTTCATTGGGTTTGATTTGGAAAAGAAATAGTAAAACAAAGACCAGCATTACGTCAAAAATGGGAAAGGTCAAAATCGGGTGACTTTTACATAACTTAAGAGTTGGCGAAAGATAGAGGAAAACAGAGGAAAATACGAGAGAGGAATAACAATTTTTTTTTTTTCATTATTTTAAAGTTTTCAAAAAGCAAAACAAAAAAAAAAAGTGAGACAGAAAGAAAGCAAAAGAAAAAATGACGTGATGAGACGAGACAAGACCACGACAAATCAATCGATGTTTCTTACAGATATTTACTAAGAGCAACAACCAACAATGATAATAGGCTAGTTGCAACACAACTTTGGATAACAACCGTACTACAATATGTGAAAGTGCATAAGTGTATCTGTTGTGTATCTGTTGTGTATCTATGCGAGTGTGGCCAACAATAACTGTCAATTGTTTGTTGTACTAGTAACCTAGACTTTTGCTTGGACTTTATCTGTTTAATTGGCTCAGCAGTTACGTTGCGCAACCCAAGCAACCAAAGCAACATTTCAAATGGACAAGCGAACGGATGTACATACTTATAATATACTACATGCTGACTCGGATACATCCATACATACATTCATACATATATATATATATGCACTTGCATGTGGAGCAAATGAAAAATCCCAAAGCGAAACCAGAATTCAGTAAACCAATAAACTAAACTAAAGTTTGCTCATACAAACGCAATTCACAAACGTGGGACGATGATCTTGCGCTTAATGATTATGATGATAATGATAATAATATCAAAGATGACGATGGTATGTACAATATATAGATAGAATAATAAAGAATTGTAGGTGTCAAGCTTATAATAATAATGATGACGAAGCATGCATGCATGTGAGTATCTTAATATCTTTGTATCCACATACATAAGTATGGGTATGTTTTGCTTTGTGATGTTTGTTTGCTTATTTGCTTTTGAAATATTGAAACTCTGTAATCAGTTAAAATGTTGATAAATAAAAGCAATAAAAAATGGCAGAAAACAGATACAAAAACGAATCGAATCGAAACGAAACCAAACCAAATGATAGAAAATATTGTACACACTTGCATACATACATAGTAATAAATAAATAAAATGAAATAAAATAAAAAACTAAAAGAAATAATAAATAATATAAATAAAAAATAAACATATTTTTACAATGAAAATTAACACACTTGGCAAACAGTAAAGTCTTCTTCGAATTGTCTGTTTTCTGCAAAGTACGAGTATCTTTAAGATACATACATATATGTATATGTATGTGTATGTGTATGTGTATGTAAGTATGTATAAACTTCCAAATCACAAAAGTAATAGTATATGAATTAAGGTAAAGAATGACAGCAGAGAGAAGAAGAGAAGAGATTATACAAAATGTGCAAACAAACTCAGGCGCTTGTGCAAAGGAACATGAAACATCTACTAAGTTTCTTCTGTTCTTTTCTGTTCGGTTCTGTTCTGTTCTGTTCTGTTATGTGAACATTTGAGTCATAACAAACTTTAAAGGTATCTTTTGCTGAGTTTTGTTTTATTATTTCATTTTGGTTTTTTTTTTTTTTAGGGTAAACTTGATTTTTATGCTTTTCTTTCAAAAAATCAGAAAGAAATTCATAAGTAAAGTTTAAGTCACATAAGTATATAATAGTTATAAGTATGAGAGAAGAGATACATTTTTTGTATCTGTAGAATTTACCTTGACAGCGTGATAACAATCAACGCGCGCAAAATAAACTTAAACTCTATCACACTCAAACACAAACACAAGCACAAGCATACACAAGTACACATTGAAACAATTATATGAAAACAAATACTATTACGAGGTGTGGTTATAATGTAATAAGATTTTGGCTTCTTCAAATATGTATGTACTTTACTCTAAGGGGAAACCCCTTAATATAAAAATATAGTATGTAATTTTGGGTCAAATAAAAACATGGTCTTAATGGTCACTGTCAACACACCTGTGTCTGTTGGTATTTTCGTTTATATGTTAGTTTTCCGAAAAATGACAATTCTATTAAAATAAAGCAAACGAATTCTCATGCAATTTCTTATGAAACTTGATAAGCTCAACTTCTGGAACTTGTCTCTTGAAGAAATTGTTTTGTGCGTAATTTTATACTCTTCACATGGTGAAGAGTAAGTATTATAAGTTTGTCATGAAGTTCATAATATACAGAAGGAGACATTAAATTTATGTTCTTATTAGAAAAACTTTTTTTGTTTTTGTGCTTCTTCTTCTTGAAATTTATACATAATAGGTTTCTTCATCATGGAAGATCCTAGGATTACTGGATCGCATAGTTCCCATACAAAAAACGTTTTCTAGTGGAAGAGCGTGAAGAGTATTACATCTTCGGCACAGTCAAAGATATCTATCTTTCTGGTTTTAATTGCTTCTTATGCATATTTTAGAAAATATCGTTTTTTGTCAAAATCACATCATATTATCTAATCTAATCTGGTCTGGTCTGATCCGATCCGATCTGATCCGATCTGATCTCAGACTGTTCATATGCTATTGACTGTTGTTTATACGTTTACTTAAACTGTAGGAATTGACAAAGGGGAATGCCTTACATTTACATTGCCCATCAACTTGTATTTGTCATTTCTTTGTCACTATAAGACTTTCGTTTATATTTGTTTCCTAAATTCAAAGGTGCATTTAAAACAACAAGATTTCAGACAATTAAAGTTTTGATATGCTGTTTGTTATTTATTTCCGACAATGACAAATTCGCATGAGGCCTTATTAAGATCCATTAATTACGCATAGTCTCTACAGTTCCTAGCAATGTGATAGAGTTAACTGATTTTATGGCAAGATACTAGTGTTTTCGGGGAATCATCTAGTTTCTAAAATTTAATAGTAAAACTATAAGAGGTCCCAAGCGTTCCTTGTTTGTACGAGAAGGCAAGTTTCTTTTTCTTCTTGATCATTACTTATTTTACACTTATCCATTATTTGTACAATATCCACCTGTGGAATGTGTCCATATTGATTTAGCTATCACAAAATTTTTATCACAAATCATATCGACTTCAACGGTTTTACAGATATGTAGCTAAATTATTTCATCATATATTTATTGACCGTAGTTTTGACAAGGCTCCTTGGGTAGAGTATTAACTAGACGGTGCTAGTTTCCCCTTATAGTTGTGGAAAATATTTTACTCTTATTTCATTACCATCCCTCGTGTATGAAAACAAATATATAAAACAATAAGTCAGTGAGACAGGGAGATACTAGAGAGATGCACATGAAGTGACGGAGAATGGGATAGAGATACAAAGAGCAAGAGAGATAGATAGAGAGATGTGTAGTAGATACCCATGCGCATACAGATAGATATGAGTAGAAGATACTCGACGTTGCTCTTGTTTAGTAAGCAACAAATTGCATTGAATTTATTATTTTCTGATTAGAATAAAATTTAAAATCAATATGTTTGTATTTGTATTAAAAGAATAATAATGTAACAGAGAATGAGTGACAAATCGGAGCAGGAGAAGGTGAAAGAGTTAAGTAAAGAGAAAAAGCTTACTTTGTGGCCTATAGAGTCGTGGAAGATAGAGAGGCGGGAAATGGTGGTGGCATTCAGCAGATACTTTATCAGTAGCGTGTTTAGAATAGCATTGAATGAAAACAAAAATTCAATGGAAATGATAAGATTATTAAAATGAAAATGAAAAGATAGAAATAGAAAACTAACAACAAAAAAAAAAAAAAAAACACAAATCAATTGCAATTTAAAAACAAAAATATTCAAACACACATACACACACTCACACTCACACTCACTCATACTCATAGATACAAATTAAACAAAATTGCATTAAATTATTGTATTTAATTTATTCAATTTTTTCAGCTGTTTGTTTTTTATTTAAATTGAAAAAATTTATAACAAGTTTTTCAATTCTTTGTTTATTTTATTAAATTTTAATTAATAAAACTAACTAATTTTGATTCCTGCAGAAGAAAAAACAAAAAAAAATCACTGATATTTGCCGCTTATTATTTCCGCTTATTATTATTATTTTTTTTTTTAATTTAAGGAAATAGGAAAACAACAAATTTAATTCCTAATAATTTCCACTTTTGTATTTGATGGGATTTTTTGTATTCTATTTTTGTAATTATGTTTCTTTAATTTCTCTTTTTTTTTTTTAAAAAATAAAATTTAATTTTCTTCTTTCTCATTTCTCATAAACAATAAAAAAAAAAAAAAAATATTTATTTTTTCACTTCATTTTATTATTTACTTTTTTTCTTTCAATTAATTTTTTTTGTATCATTTTTTAAGTTTGTTTTTTGGGTTTTTTTTTTTTTTTTTTGCTTAAATATCAGTATTTCTTTTCTGCTGTGAGATTTTGCGCACCGGTTTACTGGCAACAACAAAACAAAAAACAACAACAACATCAATTAACGCTTTTTCCTTTCTTTCTTTCATTAATTTTCTCTCTTTTCCGCCCTTTTTGGTTTAATACTTTTCTTGTAAACTTTTTTATTGAAGTTCATATGAAGGAAACAAAAACGAAAAAAAAAAAACCCCAACAACAACAACAAAAAAGTTAAATGCAACAACAACGTATTTCATAGTATAACAACAATAACAATAGTAACAGCAACAACAACAACAACAGTGAATGAAGAATAAAATACGAGAAACACAATAACACAAAAAAAAAGCACACATATAACAAGCACACTCACTTCGTTTTTATTTACTTGCTTTTCATTGTTTCTATTGTTGTCGTGTCGTTTTAACCGTTTTAACCGTGTTCATTTTCGTCGTCGTCGTCATTTGCCGAACACTTAAATAATAATAATAATACACAACCAATGCCCGATACCGCAATGATCGTTATTGTCGTCGACAACAATTTATGTTCGATCCAACGTTAATTTGTATGAAGTCCGAACCTGCTATGGAACCAGCCAACATGTTGTTACACTCGAAAACGTTTCTGCAGGGGTGAACGGTGTCTGATGCTTTGCTCGCTCCGTTTGCCGACTGCATGTTAACATAGGACACAGGCAACGCTTTTTATACACTTCACTTAGTAAATATGTACATAGCACTATAAGATTGTCATACAGTTTGTAACACACACAGAAGGAGAGATTGGAGACCCCATACAACATAATACATTCAAGATTTGATTTAGCCATGTCCATCTGTCCGTTTGTATGTAATGCAAACTAGGATCTTAGTTTTTGATCGACAGAGCTGAAAGTTATTTTTTCACCAGACGGACATTTGTCGAAATCCATCGAATCGGACCACTACCACCTTTCATATGAACCCAGATTCTATCTAATTCATATTCTTATAAGTAACAAATTTTATTTGGTTTTTTGTATTATCAAACTGAAATTTTTTAAACTATAAGTATCTGACCAAATATGTAAAATTTAAAATCCTAGGGTTACTGGATTGCATAGATCTGTGTCAATGTCAATGTCAAGGAATACACTATGAAGATTAACTCTTCGCAAAACATAAGTTAAATCAATAATGTTATACTCAATCACAGGAGCGTAGACAAAAACGTTTTCTAGGGGATGATAGTCTTATTTAACAGTTACAACACAAATAAAGCATGAAGTAATTAGAACATTTTTAATTACACATATAAAAGCCTCAACATTATCACCTAACTGCTTATAAGTAAGAGTTTTAGAACAATAATCAGAGGTTATAAAAATCGTATGAAGAGTATTACAACTTTGGTATAACCGATGATAACCTTCTTTTTTCTTGTTAATTAACTTATGTCGAACGTCGTCGAACATCGAACTTCGACCGTACTTCAGACATCAAGCGGTCCAGTGTCCAAGTTGCAGTTGCTACTACAGTGGACTATCGCGCGAATGGCCAACAAACAATACTCACATTACTAGTGACGTTTCATATATATAATGAGCAAAAGTTTTGTGAATTTGTTTGCGAAAAATATCATGCATGCAGTGTAAATAACTGGTCCCTTTGAAACCAGTATTAGTGCCAACTGTACCACTTTTTATATGTTTTCATTGCCATCAAGCATACAGCACGAATGTTTAACGAATACAAATTGGCAGCTAATTCACAGTTGCTAATCAGCAGAACCAAAGAATAAAGAAAAATCACGAGAACAATAATAAGAATAATACTGGCATTTACATTCAAACGGTCTATATTAACGATTTGTATCATCCTTAAATATAACGACAAGATTAATGAAATGTGTAGATGCTTCAAATGGAGTGACAAGAATATCTTCGAAATGATCATGTGTTCTTGAAGATGTTGAAAGATTGTATCTTGGATAAACGAAAAGCAAATCAAAGGTGATTATATTCATCAGAATATATTTTGTGAAAAATCTAATACATTATTCGTCCACCAAATTCAGAATAGGCCAGGAATATCATCATACGTTTCCAATTGTGGCGAAACGGATCTTCTTTGAAAAAAGATACCCAAGTGAGTGTAAACAGCAGAAATAAAAATATTAACTAGGACACAAGCCAATGAAGGACTGCCTTATACTAATTTTTTGTGCCAATGCAAGTGGCAATATGAAGTATGAAGTCTAGAAGAGTGATGGGCGGTCCAACAGCTGCTCTTTCTATGTAGAACGATTTGCTTGAACAACTTTCACCTATTGACCTGTAATTTATTTCTATTTTTAAGAAGCTTTACACCAAAAAGCTTTCTCAGCTTTGTTTTAATATGACTGAAGAAACCAATCTCACTCTAGAAGAGTGACAACGAAATATTAACGAAAAGGCATGGAAAGATGTAACCAAGAGATCCTTCACATCTTCCTGGAAGAAGCTTTTTTCCAGAGAGCACTCTCAAATATGACTCGATGCAATATCTATGGTAGATAATTTTATATTTTTCGCTAATGAAATGGGGCTGGAAGTGAATAATATCGAAAAGCTTATAGATTTGGAATGTATATAACAACAAGAAGATGTGAAGAAGACTTTCTTAGAGATGGATATAGCGGAATAACAAGAATCGCATTATCCCAATTTACATTAGTTCACATGTAGAATGTGGATTTGCTTCACGAGCGTTTCGCATAACAAGTAGTTAGTATCTGAAATGAATTATGCGAGAATTCACTGTACTGTTATTACTCACCACTGTCATACGTGATATGTTAACATTTTAAATGCTTTCACTGTTGGCGTAATGAGCTCTGTTAAAATGTTAAGAGTTAATCCAACCAAACAATTAACGAATGACTGCTTCTGTTGCAACTGTTGCTGCCTCTGTATTGTTACTCACCATTGCACACTGGCCCAGATTGCAATTTTTTTTTTTTTTTTGTATAGATTCAAAAATTGTAGTTACACTATTGTCACTGCAAGTTTGATACTAATCCGAGTTTTTGATTATAAAATTAAGACTTCTGTTTTTTCATGTTTAAACCTTCGTATCCACTGGGTTGAGTCCAAAAGGGTCAAGGCTTACTTACTTATACGGTTGATCAGCCTATTTTTGTGGGTGTTTGCTACATGTTTTTATTGTAACTGCAACCGAATCGATCTTGCAGATCATGTTCGAGGTCAATACTGAGGATCTAAAAAGGAAGAACCAACAGCACATTTCTGCAGTTTATTATGAAACCTTCGGATTTACTGCATATTGCTTATGCTGCAAAAAAAAAACCCATATCTGAACGCCGTAAGAATTCACAGTTCTTAATATTTGTTTATACAGGGTGTCCCAGAATTAACGCAAGTTTTAAATTGGCTACCATTTGTGCAGTAAATTTCTGCCAAACCTAAAAAAAAAAAAGAAATTGCGCGCGTGCCAACGTACACGTGATAGAAGTGAAACTTCTTAAAAACAGACAGAGAGAGAGAGATCATCTTAAAACAAATACATCATATGCATTAGGCATGAGCAAAGGTGCATTCATTCTTGGCCACAAACTAGAACAAAAGGGAACACAACGCAGCTTCGTATTTTTCTCGTCCTATCTTCTTCGAACATTCGCTTGTTGTTGTACAACACACAAGCTGGTTGCTTGCATGTTGTTGTTGTGTAATTGTAATTTCTTTATTGAGATTTTCTGACTTTTCCGGAAAATCCAAAAATGATAGAACAACGCGGGTTTATTGTTAAACACTATCTCAAAAGTAATGAAAGTTCGGCGTCCGTAGTTCAACATCCAGCCCGTGAAACAATTCAATTACTGCAATTACATTTCTTGCATTTCGTTTCAAAGGTATATGATAACAAGCCCATAGCAACCTTTGCATTAAAAGTGGAAATTTAACACTGCACCAACGAAATTTAACCACATTTATGCAAAATGGTCATGGAAAATTTCGACAATATAGTGCGTATGTGCGAGCAAAGTAGTGGAAGCCATTTGTCAGATGTGTTATTCTTATGTACTTTATAATTAAAAAAAAAAAAAGATAAGAATCACAATACTAAAAACTGTGTTTTCTATTTAATTCAAATCTTGGGACACCCTTTATAAGAGTATCTTATTATGATTGAATATCGATGACTGTTTACCCATAAGCCAAAACATATTTCTATATTTTAATTGAAGCCCCTCTTTCTTTTTCTTTACGTGTGCGCTTCACGTGAGCCTTAGCATCTTATGTTACGCCTAAATACTTTGAAAAGTAAAAGTAGTATTCAAAATCAAAAACATGACCAAAAAATATAGATAAATTATCCTCAACAAAGAAATTTATAAATAATTGATTAATAAACATGTATAAAATAATTTCAGACTTGAAAAAGACAGAATGGGCCTATTTAAAGGAAAGCCATCAGACTGACAATATTAAAATCGTACACATACATCAATTGCCGGATACAAGCCATTTAATTTGAAGGACGTGGCGGTTGATATTTTCATTTAATTAATTATAAATTAATGTTACTTAGCAGTTATCTTTCACAACTTCAGGCCCAAATGAATATTCCTCATGAAAGAAATATATATTTTTAGTTCCTTAATCTGAATATAAGAATAAAATAAAATATTAAAATAAAAGAAAGATGTGATTATTTAAAATTTTTATTTATTTCAAGAAGTAACAATAAAATTATTGTTAAGATCCCTAATTGGGAAGGCTTTTATCTTTTAAAGAGTATTTTCTTGAAGATTTAAAAAAGGTAGGCTATGCAAAAAAGCTGGATGTTTGGGGACCACACAATTTAACAGAACAGAATGTTATTGATCGCATTACAATTTGCGAAATGTTACTGAAACGGAATGATTTGCTAGCTTTTCCAACCATTGCATAGCAGGCGCTGTTAATTAGGTGGGATTGCAAAGGTCCTGTGCATTATGAGTTGCTCCCACCTGGGCAAACGATAAACGCGGAACTCTATTGTCAACAACTAACAAAACTAAATGCAGTGTTGAAGGAAAAACTGCCACAATTGGTGTACAGAAAAAGCATAGTCTTCCAACACGCAAGCGCTAGGCTACATACATCTTTGATGATTCAGCAAAAATTGAGGGAACTCGGCTGGGAAGTCTTAATGCAAGAAGCATATAATCCAGACCTAGCACCATCTGATTACCATTTATTTCGCTCCATGCAGAATTATTTTGATGGGGTAACTATGAATTCCCCAAACGACTGCAAAACGGTATTCCGCCAGTTTTTTTTATCATTAATCCCAGAATTTCTATAAAATCGGGATTATGGTTTTACCCAAAACATGGCAATAGGTTATCAATAACAATAGAAAATATATAATGCCGTTTGAAGTTGTAATTTTTAATTTTTTTTCAATCGACCACTTTCGTTAACATGACCCATGACATACATGACCATATTCGTTTTCCCACGAAGTCATGACCCATGATATTCATGATCTTTTTTATTTCTCGCGAAGACATGACCTATGATCATTTCCGTTCTGGAAACAGGATTGCTTTGATCATTTTCGGAAACAGGGCTGTTTTTTTTGGGCTGTCTTTGATCATGTTCGGTGGGTGGCGTGTTTGTTTTGATGATTTGAATTTGTATGATTTTCTTATGTTAAAGAAATTTACCCCAAAAGATTTTTCCCCAAAAAGACAGTCCGTGTCATGTTATGTTAAAGAATTTAACCCCTAAGAGATTATTCCCCTGTTCTGTGTTGGTAGGTGGTAGATGACGCGTTTGTTTTTGGTGCTGTTGGTAGGTGACGTGTTCGTTTTGGTGATTTTAATCTGTATGATTTTCTTATGTTAAAGGTCAAGCTTGTATGGTGATAATGAAATTGTATTCAAGCCTATTTTAATTAATGAGGAAAGTGTATGGAATATTTAATTTATTATCAGCAGTTCTATTTATAGCTGATAATGACGTATAATTTTGATATTTTTGAAAATTTTTCAGCCGGAAATCCAATTTTGTGGTTTTACTTTAAATTGTATAGTGATTTCAGTACAACATATCGATTTCTTTTTATATAAAAGGTAGAACATTTTGAATATTCAACTCAGTACAAAATTGTGGAACATCGATATACCATGTCATCATCCACATCAAGAATAAATATATATATATGAGGTCCTAAGGAATTTAAGACACTGACAACCAAAAATGTCATTAAACTAGATGAGAGTTGCAATTATTGTGGAGGGATAAGGTTTCATTAGTCTTCTTTAGAAAGGCAATGCTGAGTCTCCAATCAGCAATACCGGCACATCTGAAGACTCCACCCTAGTCTTCATCCGCGACTGATTGTATATTTGCGAGTCGTAGCATCAACCGTGATAGACGATGTTAATTTATTGAAATCTGTAACTAAAAATGTTTGTATGAGTAATATTTGCATTTGACTACTAAAGAAAAACATGCCCATAGTCAACAAGATCACTACAAGTCACCACGGAGTACCACTCTTTATGGTTGTAGTAGACAACTGCTTCTTTTGTTGGTGGCTTGTTTCAATATCACATCCACCTGAAGGAAGTATAGAACAGTGGTTTTCTGTTATCAAAAATAGTATCTTTAATACCAATTGCTCCGAAACGCTATGGGATTCCAAGAGCTTCAAATCCTTTCGCAGACTCTTCGATATTTGCTTTTGTGATGAAGTCCGGTGACAGGTGAAAGTTTCTTCATTACCTCCATGCAGAATTTGTGGAAAATCGAACAGTCCGCTCCACCATTTGGAAACTCTCTTTGAAGAGTTCCGCAGAACATTCTTTAATGTCTCTCCACTATAATGTTCCTTGTCGTTCCTACAAAGTCACACACGCACACATTTAGTATTACAATGAGGTTTTTTTTAAATAACAACAATGACTTAGAACAGCCCAAATACTGCGCTAGACACTAATGCTTCTATCCATGAAATCCAAATATTCTTCGGCAATCTCCTCTTCCTGATTGAATATAACCATTAAGCGTAGCAGCGTGCTTGTCAACAATAGTATTTATGGTAAATTATTTATTTTTGAAAAATGTTTATTTTTCATTTATCTCAATTCAACAAATTTTTTTTTCGCATGTACAACCAAAACAAGAAACAGCTGTTCAGAATTCGAAAAATGCACTCTGAACTCATGACCAAAGCTCGCAACAGAACTCGAAATAGAGCTCTGCAAAGGACTGTACATATGTAAATGTCCAAACAAACTCTTACTTGCTTTCCTTGACGATACTCCAGGTTAAGGGATCTACAAAATTTTACAGGTTAAAGATTAGGATTTAGAATTGATTTAATTTCCATAATTAACATCCACTTTTTAATCGCACTTATTAAATTTCCCAAGCGCAAAGCTAAGTATTATTTTCGTACCCTTTTTAAGGGCTGCATAGCTTGAGAAATATGTGTGAATTCTTTTCAGAATTTATGCCAAAATATTGCCGATTGGCCCAGTGTGCAATGGCATAAAACAACATGTTAACTAACATTAATCAAAGACTATGTAAAACTATAGACTTGGACAATGCCAAAGACTATGTAATGCGCTCTTAAAATTGATGCTCGCTCAATTTTTTTGATTTCAAACGGAGGTTGAATGTTCAATAGCAATTCGAAGCAAAAAGACTCAATTTTGAAATTATGAAAATGTCATTAAAAAAGTAATAAAGTAATGTAATAAAATTATAATAATAAAAAGTAATATGATAGATATGGATTCTAGATAAAAATATGTATAACAGAGTCAGCAGCGTGTTAGTTTGGCGTAATGTAAATAATGTAAAAAATTTGTATGGACTCAAAATAAAAATTAATATTGTACATAAAGATATTGACTTTATTTCTATAATTTAATTTTTAGATAATTTGTGTTGTATTTAGTGTAAATTGTTGTAAGAATTGTTTTTTTTTTTTTTCGTCTTTCAAAAGTTTTGCCCCTTGATCTTGGCATCCTTTGAGCAACCACCACATCAGTCGTTACAATCTATATAAATTAATCTTTAATCGTAAATCTATATTATTATATTATTTATTATTATTATATAAATAATAATGTAAATCTTCGTTCGTATATTCATGAGCTCAGAACTCGAAAACTACTTTACCTATTGCTCTGAAATCGACACAACGTTGGATCGTGTTGTAGGATACTAATTATTTATGGATTGCTCACTATAATTATAGTGATATAATAATAAGTCGATCTAAAACTAATTTTAAATGCTGTAGACGCTATCTATTGTAAAAAAAAAAAACCAACACGTTTCCTCAAAATTGTGACCCATAATTATGGTTCATCTCATTATGGAGTTGTTTTAAATATAAAAAGTAAAGCATACTTTTAGGAATAATTTATAATATCATATCTATAAATTATAACATCTTATATTTCAAGCAAAGCTTTGTAGCTTAAAGCATTCCCTTATTTTTTTCTTAATTCCTTTTGATGTTGTTGCTGTTGCTATTGATATCGTAAACATTACGTGTAATTCCTTGATTAAAATCAACGGACGAAATAAATGCTTGTCTTAAATACTCTACTTTGTGGCGACAGGTAAAGGCGTTACAATTATCTATAAGATATATATTCTCATATCAGTTACTGGAAATTGGGGACGGAAAGGTGCCGATTGATCAGAACTCAGGAAAAATTGTATTGCTTCACAGCTTACGCAATTTGGCGACGTCGAAAGAAGAATTGATTGGAAAACTTTTCCCAAATATTCAGATCAATCCTAAGAAACAAAACTGACTGCGTGAACGAGCAATTTTTGCAGCCAAAAACAAAAAAGTTCTACATCTTAATAATATAATATAATAGTAAAAAACAAGTCCGTCGACACTGTTGTGAAAGCTGGTGAAGTTGTCAATTACCCAACAGAATTTTTAAAATCACTCGATCTACCTGAGATACCTCCGCATGTATTGCACTTGAAAATTGGTCTGCTCGGAAATATCAAGCAGCTTTGCAACGGCACGCGGCTTGCAGTAAAAAAATATTTAGTTAGTAAAACAAGCAACAATGATTCCTGCTGGTATGCTATTTCAGTTCTACAGATTTCAATTCCCAATTAGATTGGGGTTTGCAATTGCAATCAACAAAGCGCAAGCCTAAACTTGAGAATTGACTCGGAAAGGATCATGTAGGTCATTTCTTCAAAGTCAAAGGGACAAAGTTTCTAGTAGAACGACTGGCGATACAAAAATTTAACTTATTTAAGAACTCAGAAGAAGTTATAAGTTTGTGAAAAAAAAGTAATCCCTAGGGCTATCGTTCGTTGAAACAAATATGGAAGACTGATAAGAAGAAGTCTATCGCAGTAAGGTGTCAAACGGGAATAAGGATTTCAATTTAAGTCACGAATAGCAAATACAAGGAATTGTTTCTGAACAGATTCAATTCGATCTTCATGTCTTTAACATTGTGATAGAGCAAGAGCAATACTCAAGGAGTGTGGACGCATAAGAGAAATAAAAAGAATCTTTATGGTAAATTAGTAAAGTAAAAAATTCAAAGTATATTGAAGGATTTTAGCAGTGGATTAAGCATCCCATGCTTAAAACAAATTTGAAAATTCGATCTGTTATTGAGTCCTACAAACTTTTAATTAAGTCAAATGAAATTGAAGACCAGGCTCGTTAATATTGCTTTCCAGATTCATACATTTTTCAAACTATCTATCCTCAAATATTTTCTATTATTGTATTATTAAGTGTCCATTTGAAAAGGGTGTCATTTTTCCTATCGGTCCACGATTTAATCACACTAACAGTGTGTATAGGTATAGAAAAATCCATGCCAAAGGTATTTAAGTCGTTTGTTTTACGTGAATACCCCCTTGGATAAATCCGCAGCTACCAATTCGAGTCATACTAGGCTGTTTAGTATGACTCCCCCTTGGTGAAGAGTCGACGACCATCTTACACCTCTTTGCTGTTGAGACACAGCATTTGGTTGAATACCGCAAATCCACGTCGAGCTAGCAAGCTAACTCTACCCGCGATTTGGGTTTCAACCACAGCCACCACGATACTTCCCCGAGGGGGCCGTACCCAATGATCAGCACAAAGACATAGCAACAACGACCGTCATCAGAATATAAAGCGCGCACAAGCAGAAAAATTCTCAAGTTCAGTCAATATTGTTTCGGCATTTAACATCATATGACTTCCATATTTCAATATGTCACTTCCAAGCATCAAACACCCGTCATCTGTGTATCAACATTTCCGCTTCAAATACCCGCATATCCACCAACAACATTAACGTCAACAACTTCCATATTTCAACATTTAAACTACTATGTATCAAACACCGGTCTGCAAAGTATACCAACAATTTCATTCAAACATATCAACATTTCAACCACACAATATTAATCCACAAAATCATCAGTAACAACAGGTATATCAACAGTATTCTCCAAAAGACTTCATATTTCAACATGTAACTTCTATGTTAAACACCCGCCATTTGTGAATTAACATTTCCGGTCCAAGCATCCATAATCCCTCTAATGCAACAGACAACGCATCAATATGCGTCTGCCTCTTCGATTGAACTTGAGAATTATCCACAGGTTTACACTTCATATTTAACTCAGGCTCATCATTACTATATCCTCATGGGCTATCTGATCACCCGTGGTACCAGAATATAGACTCTGGTCCATCTTCGTACCCGTAGGGACTTCCAAATTCGATGTAACAGTCACATCATAAGTTGGTTGCCCACACCAATTTGAACCCCAAAAGCAAAACGTGAGGTTCATGGAATGGCTGCCCATATATCTACCCTCCAGTAGCCATTAAAAGAATAATAGGTAAACATACTCTACCGTCTTTTATTCCCGGAGGGGGAAAAATGCCAAAGGTATAAAAAGTTTGTCAAATGACGAGAAAGCCGTTTTTAGAATGTCTTTATAAGATTTGCAGGTGCCCTAATAGGATATAGCTCCACAAGCCGTAACTCCGCAGGCTCGGCTATGAAAACAATCCAACAGATGAGTCTCAAATCATGGAAATAATAATTAAAGGCATCAGGGCCCTCCACATTATTTTTTTTTTATCACAAAATACCACCATATGCTATTTATTATTCCATTAAGTCGGAAAAAACTGAACCATATTTCTTTGCGTATGAGTGGTGGATTTTTTTCAGATTTAGACTTTGGAGGTGTTTAACATTCGAAATTATGCGCCATACAGTGGTTTTTTTTTTTTGACATTAGCTTCAATTTTATCGACAGAATCATAATTCGATGCTTCGCGCAATTTTCTTTATTGTAAATAAAATTATAAACCACTTTTCGAATGGCACTGAGTTTTTCCGATATTTCAGTCACAGACAAGTCACATACTCTGTAGACTATTATTTTGGTTTGTTCAGCGATACTTAAAGCTTTTCCACGACCCATTCTTATTGAAAATGATCGAGATTTATTTAAAATACTCCAATTAATTAGTTATTAACTTTTACTTAAACTGCGCAAATGAAGCCTAAATCGTAGTGTTGTTCAAGTGGAACAAAATTGCATACGTAATTATACTCTTCAAGGGACTGCATAGTATTATAAGCTTGTCATGAAGTTTGTAACACACAGAAGAAGACATCTCAGACTACAGAAAGTGAGATATTTGTGAGATCAGCTTGGTGAGACGAGTTGATTTAGCCATGTCCGTCTGTCCGTCTGTACGCGAACTAGTCCCCAGTTTTTTGCTGGAAAGCTGAAATTTTGTACATAGGTTTTTTTTTACCTCGGACAAATCAATTGTTGGAACGTGCCGAATCGGACCACTGGAAGGGATACCCCCCATACAAACCCCAAGGTCAAATTAATGTTCTTATTAGAAAAACTTTTCGATTTGGACATTATGGGTTTCTGGTCCATATCCACCAACCATGTAAATTTTATGATCCTAGGGCTACCAGGAGGGGAACCCCCATACAAACCTCCATTTAAATTAACGTTCTTATTAGAAAAACTTTTTTAGTTTTTGTGCTATCAAAATGAAATTTGAAAACTGGAAGTGTTTGACCCATATATTATACATTAGTCATACAAAAATATCAAGACCCTCGGACTATCAGGAGGGGTACCTCCCATACAAGCCCCTTACTCAAATTCATATTCTTATTAGAAAAACTTTTATGGTTTTTATGCTATCACCTTGAAATTTGGACACAATAAGTTTCTGATTCATATTCATTTACTATGTTCCTAATATTACTGGATCGTATAGTTCCCATAAAAAAAAAACGTTTTTTAGAGGCTGCGTGAAGAGTTCTACATCTTCGGCATAGAGGAAGATACCCTTCTTTCTGGTTTTTGTTTAATTTTGTTTTAAACATTACAAAGGACCCAACTATCTAGTAGCTGTATTTCGACATTGTCGTATACATAATAATAAAACAAAAATTCCTGGTCCTGGTTTTGTTTTTGGTAATTATTTTTATTAATATTTGATTTTTAATAAATATATTCTTTTTTGTTACACACATATGTATATATATAATATTTATTTTGTATGTATTTGTATGTATATATATATATAAGTATTTTGTTTGCTTTGTTTTGTTTTTGCCTTGTTGTAGTAAGTAGTATGTATTACCCATTTATTTATATATGTTTACTTAATGATTTTTTTTTTTTTTTTTTTTTATATTTATATATATATATATATATTATGTATATAAATCTCACACACAAAACAATATTAAGATCAGAATTCAATATAGAAATAATTGCATATTAAAGAATTTCTGATAATTTTTAATAGATTAAAAATTTATTGTATTTTAATTTTATTTAAAATATTTTATTTAGCAATGTTCGTGTTATCTTTTATTCTGTTCCTTTGAATAGGTTTTCATATTCCCATATTTTTATATCTTGCATTTTTTTTCGTATGTAACTCATATTTCTGATATATTTTGAATTGTTTAACAGGTTTACAATTTTCATAAATATAAATAGTTTATAGTTTTTAATTGAATAAATTTATTTTTATTTCTTTTATTGAATAAATAATATTTCTTCTTTTTTTTTTTTACTTTTTTCCAATTGAAATCCTTAAATGATGGGATTGGGGAGGGGAGGCAAAAAAGGCACTACTTATCTAAAAAATGTTTTAAAAAATTCTATTCTTTTTTTTTAAATTTTTTTGTCTTTCCATTTTTTGGATTTTTTTTTTTTTTTTTTTGTAATTTTATAATTATTATTTTTTATTTTATGCATAAGTTGGTGTTTTTTTTTTTTAAATTTTTAAAACATTTAAAGTCCGTTATTTTTTTGTTTATAATAATTCTACATTGAAAACAGTTTTGAACAGAAAATATACAATAATATTACTTATAATATAAGAAATATATTTTAAAGAGGAACTGAAAAAAAATACAATACCAGAACTATATTTCATCTAGAAACCAAAACATTATGCCAATTCGAGTTTAGATTACAAAGTTCATTAGTTTTTTTGAAAGAGTCATCATATAGTCGTCTTAAAGTCATCAAAGATTCGTCTTAGAATAATAATAAAGTTATCATAGATTCGTCTTAGAATCATTACAGACCAATCTTAGAATCATCATAGAGTCGACTTAGAATCATCATAAACTCGTCATAGAGTCATTATAAAGTTATCATAAATTCGTCTTAGAATCTTCATAGAGTCGACTTAGAATCATCATAGACTCGTTTTAGAGTCATCATAGATTCGGCTTAGAATCACCATAAAGTTATCATCGTCTTAGAATCATCGCAAAGCCATCTTAGAATCATCATAGAGTCGACTTAGAATCATCATAAACTCGTCATAGAGTCATTATAAAGTTATCATAGATTCGTCTTAGAATCATCATAAAGTTATCATAGATTCTTCGAATCATCGTAGAGTCGACTTAGAATCATCATAGACTCGTCATAGAGTCATCATAGATTCGTCTTAGAATCATCATAAAGTTATCATAGATTCGTCTTAGAATCATCGCAGAGCCATCTTAGAATAATCATAGAGTCGACTTAAAATCATCGTAGACTCGTGTTAGAGTCATCATAGATTCGTCTTAGAATCATCATAAAGTTATCATAGATTCGTCTTAGAATCATCATAGAGTCGACTTAGAATCATCATAGACTCGTCTTTGAGTCATCATAGATTCGGCTTAGAATCACCATAAAGTTATCATCGTCTTAGAATCATCGCAAAGCCATCTTAGAATC
>JBANCV010000065.1:67989-100320 GCA_037040105.1 Amiota albilabris
GAGTCGACTTAGAATCATCATAAACTCGTCATAGAGTCATTATAAAGTTATCATAGATTCGTCTTAGAATCATCATAGAGTCGACTTAGAATCATCATAGACTCGTCTTAGCGTCATCATAGATTCGTCTTATAAAAATCATAAAGTTATGATAGATTCGTCTTACAATCATCACAGAGCCATCATAGATTCGTCTTTGAATCATCATAGAGTCGACGTAGAATCATCATAGACTCGTCTTAGAGTCATCATAGATTCGTCTTAGATTTATCATAAAGTTATCATAGATTCGTGTTAGAATCATCAGAGCGCCATCTTAGAATCATCACAGAGCCATCTTAGAATCATCATAGAGTCAACTTAAAATCATTATAAACTCGTCATAGAGACATCATAGATTCGTCTTAGAATCATCATAAAGTTATCGTAGATTCGTCTTGGAATCATCATAGAGTATTCGTAGAGTCATCATAGAGCCATTTTAGAATCATAAATAAAATAAAAATATTCCTCTATGTTGGGCACAATTTTGTTGAATTTTTATTCAGCAGCCCTCTTTTGTTAACACTGAGATTAAAAGAGAGAAAAAGGAAAGAAATAAGTTGTTACTAATGTTAATTCATTAACTAATTAATTTGTAGTTTCCAAACTCAAATCTTTAAATGCTTAAATTGAATTTAAATTAATTATTTATTTAAATTGAAAAAAAAAATTAAAATTAAAAATTTTCCATTCAAAGTTGGGTTTTAAGTTAAAAAACTTCTTAAATGCTATATTTTTTTTAATAGGAAAGAATATAATATATTGTATATTTTTTATAATATTATCAAATCAGGAAAATTTATCGAATGCTAAACGTAATTATACCCTTCACACTTTTATTACGGTCTTTGTCAAAGTGCATTATAGTATAACCCAATCAATAAACTCAGCCTGATAAAAGTAAAACAGATCGATAAGATTGTATTTAGTATAGTAGACGACTTTTATTTCAAGATCTTTCTAAGCAATCTGAACCATTAAATTTTGAAATATTAATTTGAGAACTTTGACAAAATAGAATTCTGTAGACATGATAAAGCAACAAAAAATTTTAATGAATAGTATGTAGCACTGACTTAAGTAGCATAATATTATACCACAAACATATATTGATATACAGTCAAGACAAAAATGAAGTCTAAACAAAAAAGACAAGAAACTTTTATGGGTTATTAAAAACAAAAAAAAAAAAAAAAAAACTACAGGCACTCTTGGTCAGCCATTTCTCTAGATCGCCCCCAAAGATATTTTTATTTTGAATTTGAGGATCAAGTACCAAATAATTGATAAAAATAATTCAATAATAATGTTAAGCAGGTTTGGTGATATTTAAAAAATATATTATATATATAGTAATAGTGAAAAGTGTCACTCACCATTTTTTTTTTTTTTTTTGTTTGAAATGCCTTTTATACTCCTCTATAATCAGGAATTTTTTCAATTTTTTCGATGTGGTTCAAGAATATGGAAAAAAAATAAAAACTAATTTTTTTACCTCTATAATTTTTCGTTCAAACAAACTTTTAGAGAAATGTATAAAAAATTAATTTTTGAGCTGAACAACAGTTCATGTAACAGAAGTAAAAATTTTCGATTTTACATTATATGTTATATTATATTTTAATATTAATATTGCTTAACAACACGTAGCGTAAATTATTTACATTAAATGTAATAATTTTACACATAATAGATTGAAAATACAATTTTAATGCACAACAGTTAGTCTTTATAACTGTCCTTATCAACTACACGATTAAATTTTCCGTCTATAAACAGTCTACATAATATTTTGCCAGGTTTTACTATTTTATCCAAATATTGAGAGTGAGAATGATAATACACGATAGCTGGAATGTGTCAGCAATATTCGACAGCTCGCGTACGATTAGCAGAATCACAACACAATATCGACTGATTCCAGAAATCGCATTCTTATCAGGCTGGTAAGCAACAAAACAATAGTATTTGTTTATTACAACTAGGATTATAATTATATATAATAACATAGCTTTGTTTAAGAGCAATAGCAACAGAGGTCTTCAGCTCAGGGAAAGAGTTAAGGAGGATAAGGGAAAGTGTTAGAAAACTGCAGGATCAGAGTTGCAACGGAAATTGATTAGAAAACAGACAATTCGTCAAAGGGAACAAGTTTTAGGAAGTAATTTATTGTCTAGATTGTGATCTAAAAGCTTAAACTTTTGTTTAATATCAACATGCACTACATCAACTACCCAATCAATATATCATATTTTTTCAATAATTTAATTAGATTATTAATAACACTCAAGATAATTCTTATGATTTCAGCATTGTGTATGGCCCACGGGCCATGGCATACAGGCTAAACCAAAAATTAATCTAGCTGTGTTTTTTTTTTATATCATTTTGAGTTTTCTTTTATAGTAGGGTATATATTTTCAGCTCAAATTTGATTTTTATACATAAAAATAAAAGTTTTTTTAAACGCAAAATTATGGAACAAAAATTAGTTTTTATTTTTTCCATATTCTTGCACCACATCGAAAAAATTGAAAAAATTGCTGAGTATAGAGGAGTAGTATAAAAGACATTTCAGAAAAAAAAAAAATGGTGAGTGACACTTTTCAAAAACGTATTAAAAATATATAATTTATATTACTTTTATTTCCTTTTTTAAAAATTTGCTTTCGATCTGGAAATCAAAATGAAATTTAATCGCAATTATTGGAAAATAAAATCAACATTTCTTAATTTTCAATATGTGTTACTATTACAAAAAAAAAAAAAAAAAAATCCGAAGAAATATATGTTTTTTTTGAATATCAACAAAACTGCTCTTAAGATTATTATTGAATCATTTTTATTAATTATTTGCTCCTTGATCCTCATACTCAAAGTAGAAAACTCTCTGGGGGCATATTTCCCAACAATACCAACCTATACCCTTTGTACGAGAGTCACTTCCCAATCGAATCTACGAAGTCATTGCCAACAAGGGAAGAGACACATTATGTATTCAGTTTATTGAAAAATAATCAAATCAATCAAAAAGTTGAGAGAAAAAAAATCATGTCATAAAAACATAATATACGCATATATATTTCTTTATAACTGTGAACTTCTCTATTTCAATGTTTTTACATTTTTTTAAAGCATAATGGATTAAAGTTTCATTTGGGTTCAATAATATGTTTTTGATTAATATAAATAACTCCATACTTTAAATTTTGATCTCTCTCTTCTTAGACAAATAAATTTGCTTAAATTTGTGTAGAGATTGGTGAATGTCTTGGGAAGGCAAGTAAAGTAATTTGTTGCCAAGTTGACGACTACAGAAAGACAAGTTAAAGTAAGAAACAAATTTGTAATAAATAGAAAAGCCGCTTGAAACAAGTCTATCAGAGGAAGAGCGCGGTTTGATAATGGGATCAAAGGAAAGTGGTGCCGAAATTGTTGATATTTCAGCTGGAGTAAAAAGCCATAGAATCGCGATTATAAATTTTATCAAGAATTCAAAAAGCTATCGCAATATGAAGAGTAGCGGCAGTCCTATATATATTGGCAAGCGGGAAATTCGCCGCCTATCTGACCATTTATGTCACAAGACGTATCCATCAACTGTTTCTCGAAAGCAAACAGATCTGCTATACTTCCCGGGTACCACAACCAATCCTTGTGAATAGCACATAACAGCCCGTTTGGCTCTTGCTGAAAAATATAATTTTTGGGAAAATGAGTTTCGACAGATAATTTTTTCTGACGGAGAAAAATTAAACTTAGATGGTCCTCATGGTTGTTTAAACTACTGGCGTGATTGAAGGCATCCGCAGAAGACCCATATTATTCGAAACCAAAGTGGGTCTCCCTTATGATTTGGGCTATTTTTGGGTATGCCGGAAAGTCTCCGCTTTGTTTCATAGCAACCAGATAAAACTCATATGCAGAATTGTTAGACAACACACTTATTGAGCTTGATGAAAACGTTTATGAAGAAAACTGGACATTTCGATATGATTTCGCCTCAATTCACACCGTATACATAACAAAAACAGAGTTTTTTTTCGTCAAGAAACATGGATGGGTTATTCCATCAGCTTAGGTATATAAGAATGGCGGTCAATTAGGGGCCGGTAAAGCGGATCAAAAACGGTTTGGTCATGGAATGGAACAAAAGAACTCAAGTGAATTCCTTACCAAGTAGACTAAATCATGTGATAATGGTAAAAGGAAAACATATCAACTACTAACATCAGCTTTAATCTTAGTCAATTTGCAAAGAAATGGAAAAATTAAATTTTATATTTATACATATAAATATTTCCTTAGAAAATTTGTTATAAAAATTAATTGTTTATGTTAAAATTTCTAAATGTATGACTTTAGAAAAAAAAAAAAATTATGACAAAAAAGCTTAAAAAGGAGAAAAAAAGGGTGTGTACTATCCGGATGTTTCATTTGGAATTGCTTTATTTTTGTGTTATTTTCCGGAAATAAAAAATTTTATAAAATACTAAAAAATAGAAAAACAATACTATTTAGTTTATTTAACTGAGAATAGAATCGTCTACAAACGCCAAAAAATTTTGAAATTTTAGCTATTTTAGTTTGGCTAGAATTGAGACGAAACATCTAGGAAAATGGGGGTAAGTGTATATGCAGGTAGCTACGATACAAATGTGTATTTTATAATCATTTCTTAAAAGAACATTCAACTTCGTTTGGATGATGAAAAGTTTTAAGTTCTCAAAATTTCGGGGTGAAAGGTATGTGTAAGCCTCGGTGAACCGAAGTTTAAGTTGTCCTTTATTTGTTTGTTTTGTTTGTTTCCGTTTATGTTCTATCTTTCTATATACTACATAGTATATTTTATTATTATTATTATTGTTTTTATTCCTTGCATGTGTCTTCTTTAATGTTTAAAAGAAAATTATAAAAATTAAATAAATCTTCTCTTCTTTCTCTCTTTTCTGATCCATTTGTAACATTCTTTCTTTTTAAGTAAAATTTTTCTAATATACTTATTTATATATGTATATATATTTATATATATAGTATATATATATATATCGTATGTATGTATATATAAATTCATTGCATACCTCGCTGTATTTATTTCTATTTCACTTTTCTATTCAATTGGGCGCTCATTTCATTCATTCAAACAATTACCAATTTTCGCATATTCAACCGAATTTCTTTTGTTAGTTTACTAACACTGTTTCAGTCATTTCAACAATTTTACATTCTTTACATCTTTTCTATACATGTAATTTCATTTCATTATTTTCTAATATTTTTTAAATGAATTTTAATCATTTGATTGCATCCTCATCAACTCGTAGCATTTTGAATTTCATTCCTAATTTTTTTTTTTTTTTTTTTATATATATATTATTTTTTATTGTATTTTTATTTTTATTGTTTAATTAAATTTAAAATTTAAAACCAAAAATCGAAAGCTCAAGCGACTCAGTTCATATATATAATATTATAATATTTTAATGAAATATGTAATACATTTTTTATTTTATAAATCAATAAAAATGAAATAAAAAATATTATGTAATTTTTTTTTTTTTTTTTCTATATTTCCATTAAAAAAAAATGTTCTACTACCAATTTAATTATATTTCTTTGATATTTTATAAATCTTTAGAAACATCGGAAAATTCACGAGAGAAAATGCTTTAACATTTTTTTTTTTAAATTAGTTATACATTAATTTTTTTTTTTTTTTTTTTTTTTTTGTTTATAAATATATTTATTTATTTTTATATATTTTTCACACTGATAAGGATAAACTTTTGAATAACAACAATTTTTCTATAATAGACAATTTTATAGTTCTTGAAATTGAAAATGATAAATGCCCATAACTTTCTAAGTAGGCATTCGACACAGAATAGAGATATGATTAATAAATAAACATCAATGGACACAACAATAGCAAATAGCAAAAAGCATGAAAGTTAAGGTAAAAGCAATGAATCACAAATCAGAAACTCAACCCTCAATAACAGGCTAAGTCTCTAAGCAAAGTACAAGTATAACCCTAACTGAAAAAATCTTAAAGTCTTTCCATAATGAATTGTATTTTGTATATAATAACAACAAAATGTCGAAATGTGGAGGCTGTCGGAATAAACATCCAAAACATGACATCAACATCTATCAGCAACTTTCGAATGAGCTATGACATTAATATTATTAAAACTAACCTAGTAAAGAAACTAGTATTTGATACTTCGATATGAACAATTGGAGATCCCGATTACGTCATAAAATCAATGTATCAGTGTGACAAAAAAAACAAAAATGATTTTAACTCAAGTCTCTTTTAGCAGATTCTTCAATAAATACATAAGCTATCGAGATGAGCTGAACTGAGCATATCAGATCAGATAACAATATAGTATTGGAACCACTTAACATTTACCAATCAATTGATCTATTAACATTTAATAAACAATTAAATAGCATATCTAAGTGCATAGGTATATCTCACGACTTTACATTCCCCAATCATTTCCATCAAAATGCATCGAAGAATACTGTTTTTTGATGAGGATAATTGGTTCATTGTCTTTGACTTTGATGATATGAATATTAGTCGAACCCTGGATAGAGCAAAAGAATACAAATTTTATTTAAATGCAATGTGTCAGAGATATTTCGTGTGTATCAGCAATGTCCATTGCACATGTACTTTATGAAGTGTCAAGTTGACTTGCGAGTTGATTATAGCAGCAACTTTCATTTCGCAAGTGACTATGAATATTGTAAAGACTGGACAAATCACTACTGAAATTGTAGCTCGGGTTGCCAAACAATTACAAAAAGTGTGTAATTCTGTTGTTGGGTTTACCATGATTGCACACAACATGTTGTTGTGCATCCCAAGATTTGAAATTTTTGAGATAGTTCTCTCTGATAGTCTGTGTTACAGTAAAGACTTTAAAATGAGTAAAAGAATTTGTGTTTCGCAAATATTTTTGATTCATTTCTTTAATTTTTCAATAATCTTGACTTGCTCGTTGGCTCGGAGGTTTTTTGAACTATTTTTATAAATATTAGGTTAAAAATAGTAAGTAGGTATATAAATAATAACCTACAACACGATCCTAATCGACTGCAACGTTGTGTCAAAATTTGAGAGCAATCGATAAAGTAATATTCGAGTTCTGAGGTCATGAATATACGAACATTTACATTTTTAATTATATAGATTAAGAAAAATGTAAACAAAAAACAAAAGCGTATCAGCAAGGAAGCCAGTACATGGACAGCTAGACGAGCGCTAAAGAGAGAGTGAGCTTAATCGACATTTGGTGTTGTGTAAGCAATATAAAATCTGATTGGAAACGTGTTATTCGGAGCAATGCAATGAAAATTAGCATTTTCAGTCCAGAGGGTAAGGAGTACTACTGGCATCGACCACACGAACGCATCGAAAAGCGTTGGAGGTCTAATGGTTTGGTGACCTATCAGTCCTTTAAAGAAAATTAAAATAAAACAATATTTAAGTATTCTATTCTCCAAACCAACTTTCCTAATTTTCTTGATGAGTGCGCGTATCCAAGTGAAGAAATCATTTTTCAGCAAAATAGAGATCCGAAGCACACTGCAAGTGTGAATAAAGATTGACTGTAAAGTCAAAATTTCCAAGTAATGCAATGCAATTGCCACAGTGCCCATAGAAAATTTGTGAGCTATTCTAAAACGGAAGCTGGGTGATTATGAAAATCCCCCAAGAAATTTAACTGATTGAAACAATCCAAAGGCTAGTAAAAAGCATGCCCAGAAGAGCTAAAAGTGTCATAAAGAGTAATAGACTTTGGATGAAGTATTGACTTAAAACATCAATCAAATGCAAAACCACACGTATGCATAATTGTCCGAATGAGGTTCCTCTTGGTTTTTGTTTACATATTTTTAATAACTGATTTTTTTTTCTTGTTCTAAAACTGAAGATTGAAATTAATAAAATGAATAAATGATCCAAAAAAATTTCCTTTTACTCATTTCAATGCTTTTACTCTAAGAGTGCAAAACATTCGAACATTTTTTCACCCCACTGTATATTTATTCAATAGTTTTTGCTTTTGTTTGCATATAAATTTTTATTGAAGCTGACAACGCAAGTCAAAATTTATTGTTGCTCCATAAATTGTCCTCGGTTGTTACTTGTTACTATTCATTTTGTGATGTCTTATCTTTGTTGTTGCCAGTTTCAGTTCTTAGAATTGACTAAGCTTGATTACAGTCCTGCTCCGCACCAATACAAGAAATCAAATGATTGGAGTGTATCAGATTGGATGACATGATCTGATCTGATTTGATCGCATTTGTTCTGATATAATTTATAAGTACAATAGAATAAATACTAATATGAATTTGATCAAATTGATACTTTTCATTAATTACAAATCATGAAATTATTTTTGTTTTATTGCTTTTATCTTAACTTTTTTCTCTCTTTTTTTTGCCTTTAAATTTTGTTTAATATATTTTCACAATGTTTGTTGTGTTTTGCATTTCAAATTTTTGTTTTTTATTTTTGGAAATGTATTTTATATTATATATATTCATTTTATATGCAGTGGAGTTCATAAGAATAGTAGTGCAACACATCATAATGGTTTAAACTCGTTTTTGACATGTTTCATGTCTTGCAAATTCGGAATTTTTGCTATGTGATCATAGAACAGAATGTAAAGAAGGAAAGACAATGATCCGAAACACACAAAAAAGATTGACGTTATGTGGGGACATTTTAAACGAATGGTGGCACCAGCAAATCTATCAAGTTGTGGTTTAAGAGTCGTATGCTCAAATTGCTGCGAATCGATGCAGGAACCTTGTTGACTCCATGCCACGTAAATGCAAAACCACTAACAGACAATAAAGGTTTTATTACCAGAGAAACAAGTAAAACACACAAATTTCAGTATTTTTGAGTTTTGTTGGGCTTTTTTAAAGTTCCGTTAGCACACTTTGGGTACTAAGCTCACGCTGTCCGTCCGTCCGACTCTGGCTGTACACATGAACCGTAGTAGATAGAAAGTTGAAATTTTCACAGAATGTGTATTTCTATTGTCATATTCACAACAAATAATAAAATTAAAATAAAGTTAAAATTTAAACGGAGTACCCATACAACAAATGTGTTTTTACTATGATACCCTAAAAGTATGCAATAATTTATTATTTTATCACTTGCGCCAACTGTATCTGAATTGATCATTTATTCCAATATTGAAACAAAGGTGCGCTGTGGTCTTTAATGGTCATGTCTTTCATATTCAAATGAAGTAAATACAAGTATGGTCACTGAACCATACAGCAAAAAAAAAAAACCAAATATATCTACGGAAACCTTCTTATTCGGGTCCGACTCGCACTTGACCCATTTTTTTTTAAATTATAGTGTACACAACTATGAAAATATGTTTTATATTATTAAAATAAATAAAAATGTATACCAAATCGAATTGTAAATATTTTCGAAAATAGTTAAAAATTATTATATTTATAACTTTAAGTGCGAACATTGCATATAACAGTTCATTTTACAGTTAGAACTTATGACGCAACTGCACTACTATCTTTATAAACACTGCTGTAGTACATACACATGTATGTATATTGAGTTGGTACAAAAAAAAAAAAAAAACTCATTCGATTTTTCAATAAACATTTTCAAATATGCAATTTGCTTTGTTAACATTCTACAATAGCATTATCATTTCTCGTGGTTAACTTCATAATTTGGAACATTCATAAATTTATGTCTTATCCTCCCCTGATGCTGTTTGTTAGAGAAGCAGCATTCAAGAGTATTTTATATGAAACAAAATCAATTGAAAATTTCCAATTTGTGTGTGTATGATCTAGAGAAGAAATGACAAATGTCCCAACCGCAATATACTTTAGTTTATAAAAACATATACATACGTATTGTATCAGTGTGTGTGTGTGTGTGTCCAATATGTTTATATATGTGTATAATTATTTTAGTATGCAATATTCTTTTTTTTTTTCTTCTTATGTTTTTGTATTTCTAGTGTTTTGCCTTTTTTCTATAATTTCTGTTTTTTATTAATTTTTTCATAAAACTTAAGGATTTTTTTTTTTTTTTTTTGGATTTTTCCTTTTGTATTTGATTTTTGTTTTTCAATTGTATTTTGTATTAATTTTTTTTTTTTTTTTTGTTTTTTATTAATTTACTTATATGAAATTCTCTTCACACACCAAAGAAAAAAAAAAAAACAAAACAAAAAGTTTTTTTTTGCAGTTTTGCAATTTTTTTAATTTTAACACATAAATTTTCATTCATTTGTTTTTCTCTTTTTTTACTTCAACTCTTGTTTCTAACATTTTGTTTTGATGATAATTTTTAATTAATTATTTTTCTCTTTTTTTTTTTGTAATTAATTTAATTTTTTTTTTTTCTTTTTTTGGGATTTTTTTTTTTATTTATATATATTTTTTTTAGTATATTTTTATTTAAGAATTATTTACGAAAAGACGAACGAAGACGACGACAATTTTTCTTCTATATTTTAAAGGATTTAAATAATTTTTTTGATTTTGATTTTGCTTTTAACTGTGTTGTTGTTGTTGTTGTTGTTAATGGTATTGTTGTGGTTGCTGTTTTTGTTGGTGTTGGTTTAACATTTCAAGGAAATGGAAGCGGATGGATATATTATTTTTTCTTATTCGATGCTATCATTGGCGCACTTCGTTGCGGGGTTGTCGGTCTTGATGAATTCATGCCGCTATATAAATACTTGGCTTTCTTTTCGGATGGTTTTAAGATCTACAACGAAACACAGAAATGTATAAAGTAAGAACATCACTTCTTAATCAATTGGAACCCACCTGGAATGAGCACATAAGTGTGTCGTCAACCGTCATCATGCCACCGGCATTATCGAATTCACCGCAATAATTTGGTGCCGAAAATAGTGTAACCAATTGTCGTCGTGCAAAGAATTCATAACCATCTTCGACAACCTGAAAAATACACAAAATATACATACTTAATATGTGATATAGATTCTTCGTATATTCATAATTGATTAACCTACAAACAACATATAAAATACTAAAATACTTAAAATTTTCATAACTTTAGTTTTTTGATTATATTATTACAATGGAATGGAGATTTTGGCTTGAGTCAGCGTTCGCCTGATTTGGCACCGCTGGACTTTTTCCTCTGAGGCTACTTGAAGTCGAAGATTTACATCAACAAGTCAAGAGCCCTAGACGAACTCAAGGCCAATATCCGCCACGAAATAGCGGCCATATCATCCAACACATTGTGTCATTCGAGCCTAGGGTGACAATTTGCGGGTTCTCATATGCAAAAAGTGATGTAATCAAATTTCCTTAAACAAAATTAAATGATCTCTTATTTTTTTTTTTTTTTTTTTTTTTTTTTTTTTTTTGAAATGGGTTCAATTCTTATTGCCAACCCTGTAGATATGAATAAATCAATAGGAATAGTTTTATAAAGATTTTGATTTGACCAAAACCAAAATCGCGATATACACAATTGTTGATTGCAGATTTCATGGGTTTCCAATCAATTTCAAATTGTTTCTAATTCATCTCTAATATTAAATTCGACACATCACACAACAAGTATGTAGTACGGCGATCAAGTGATGAAAGTGAATAGCTTTTTTTAGGGAAAAACCTATTTTCTAACTTCATTGTAAATTAGGGAATTGATGATTTGATATGTATGTTTATATTTACCTGATGTGCACGACATATTAAATCAAGTTCATGTCGATGTAAAAATTTCGAAACCACATCAACGCCAAAAGTAAAACTAACGCCACGATCATTTTCACCCCAACCTTGTACATCCTTATCTGGGTCACTCCATAATAGATCGCATAGCAGCCCAGTATCTGGAACATCTGTGGGTCGCATTAAACGGCGTATTTGTTCCATGCCCTGTAGATCGGGACTTAGACCGCCATGACAGCAAAAGATTTTCTCATCAATAATTGCGGCAACCGGCAAACAATTGAAACAATCGGTAAATGTTTTCCACAATTTAACATTATAACGTCTCTTGCATTCATCATAGAAGCCTATAATATATATGTTGATCAAACACATCAAATAAATTCACAAATATTTATAATATAATAATACTTTACCATAGATGCGATTAATACTGGCGCATTCGTGATTACCACGTAGTAAGAAGAAATTCTCTGGATATTTGATTTTGTAGGCCAACAATAAACATATAGTCTCCAATGATTGTTTGCCGCGATCCACATAATCGCCAAGAAATAGATAATTGGCAGCTGGCGGAAAGCCACCGTATTCAAAGAGGCGCAATAAATCTGTATATTGTCCATGTATATCGCCGCATATAATCAAGGGAGCTTCCAATTCCAATAGAATCGGTTGTTGTAGAAAGATTTCACGTGATTTCAAGCATAGTCCCCTCACTTCAGCCTCGGACATTTGAACTTGTTTCCCAGTTCGGCAGCTGCGCACTATAAATTTCAGAAAATAAAAATGGAAAGGGTAAAAAAAGATCATTAGCATTACTCAGTAATCATCATTATTATAATATACAAGTACAAAATATGAGGTACAAAAATGGGGATTGTAATAATTAGTGTCCTTTGGTTTTAACTATATATATTTTTTGTTTTTTAGACAACAAGCACGACAAGATTATGATGACCTTCAATATTCTGATGGTTCTGACATAGACATACGTGTACGGTATATACGTTGAACGAGAGACGACTCTGCTGCTAATCAATTGTAATTAGACATATGTTTTTTTATTTTTTTTTTATTTTTGTTATGTTTTGTTATTGTTCTTTGCTATAGCAAAATATCGATTTACATGAAAAACAATGGACAATGGGACAAAGAAATGCAAAGTGGGGAAAACTTAAAAGATGCTATAAATAAAGCAAGAACTGAGAGACGAGCGAACGTATGCCCAAGTAAATATGCAAAGACAAAAGAAGATCCAACAACAATTACAAACAAGCAAACAAAACAGAACAGAAAATGTTGCATACTTTGAGGCGCAATGCGGAAGTTCAAAGCAAAAATGCAGGAAGTGAAGAGGACTTGGGTTTATAAGTATGTACAATATACATATATCTGAATGTTGTATGAGTGTGTTTTGTATATACATTTGTATCTACTGTATGACAAGCTGTGCATTCTTTGAGTTGAGAACAACAAAAATAACTATCCAAATCCGAGTGGTTTGGTTGCTAAACATAAGCGTAAGTTTAAAAACAAAAAATAAAATGAATCCAAAAAAAAAAAAAAAGGTTATCTTCGGCTATGCCGAAGTTGTAATATTCTTCAATATCGCCTAGAAAATGTGTTTTGTATGGGAGCCATACGATCCAGTAATCCTAGGATCTTCATAGCATAAAAAACAAATAAGTTTTTCTAATAAGAACATGACTTTGATTAGGGGGCTTGTATGGAAGATATTCCTCCTGATAGTCCGAGGGCCTTGATGTATATGGATCAGAAACTTCCAGTTTTCAAATTTCATTTCGATAGCACAAAAACAAAAACAAAAATTCCTAATGAGAACGTTCATTTCAATGGGTGTTTGTATGGGAGGTAACCCTCCTGGTAGCCCTAGGATCTTGAAATTTACACGGTTGTTGGATATGAATCATATATTTATAGTAACTAAATTTCAGTTTGATAACATAAAACAAAAAAAAAGGTTTTCTATCCATAACATGAATTTGGTTTTGTACCCGTGCAGCGTATATTCAAATCTGGAACATCACTGTACTGAAAAATCTAAACATTCAGCTTGAAACATATTGGTTATCTACCAGTTATATTATTTCATAAAGTTATTCCACACAACACATTTGTTAACCATCTTACGATAGCCTAAGACTCACATGAAATGAGGACATCAAACATCAACAAATCAGTAGAAAAACATTTCGGTTGAACTGCCTGATTGTGACTGGTTCTCATTCCAATCTTTGCCTTGAATACAAATTACTACTTTACAATGCATATAAATAATTTTTATCTTACACTTTCGTTATGCGATGTGATTATGTGACAAATGGGATTTAACTAAAATCGGTTTAAAGCTTACAACAGTTTTTACTGCGATACAAATAAATTATTATTAAAATATCTTTAATTAAGATATTTTCAAAAATTTACAAGTATGTAGGTTCGCAAACTAAGAGAAAAATGAGAATTATGATTAGCATAGCATGCGGAAAAACATACGACAACAGACGCTTCATACAATTAGAGAACATACTTTACATGTTTACTCATAGTAAGTACAGTCTAATCTACAATACACAGATACCACCTTCGGTTCCAATGAAATTGTGCAGTCACGAGAAATATCCGCCAACCGAAATATAGTTCCAAGACTAGGAAATTTCTCCGGCCATGAGAGATTATACATACGAGTGCGGTTCATTAAGATAGAGGACGTTTCTCAGTGAAGTCAGTATTATCATCGTGTGCTATCAGATTTATCAGACGACGGTAATACAAATTTCAGACTGATTGATAGGTTAGTTTTGATTTGGCAGGAATCCGAGTCAGACGTGTTTCGTGATGGAAAAGAGCAGTAGTGTTCAGTAATTCGCTTTTTGTTTTTGGATGCGAGGAGATAAAAGCAAAATTGGATGCTGTTTATGGGGACACGTCGCCATCTACGACCTCAGCTAGATATTGGTTCAACGAATTTAAATGTGGGTGAACATCCGTTTTTGATGAGGAGCGGCCAGGAAGCCCGGCAGACGTGGTTACCGAGGAAATCATTGAAAAAGACCACAACATGATTCTCGCTGATCGACAAACGAAAGAGCGCGAAGTGTCGAAGGGAACGGCAATTAATATTTTACAAGATAACTTGGCGATGCAAAAATTGTCAGCCACGATTGTTCATGCTGGACATTAAGCGGAAGCGGCTTTTAACTTCGAACCAGTGTTTGGGGCAATTTAAACGAGAACCGAAGGACTTTATGCATCGAGTTGTCACCGTTGATGAAACCTGGAATCATCTTTACACACCAGAAACTAAGCAACAATCAAAAAAATGGATTTCTCCCGGTGAATCTGCACCAAAGAAGGCGAAGACAGTTCCATCGGCCGGTATGGTCATGGCTACGATTTTTTGGGATGCGAACAGTGTCATCCTCATGGATTTTTTAGAAAAAGGAAGAACAATCACTAGACAATACTACCGCTTCGACAAAAAATTAAAAGAGACACGGCCGCATTTGCCGAAAAAAGAGATGTTGTTTCATCACGATAACCCACAGGCACATTCATCTGGTGTTGTCTCCGCCAAACTGTATGAATCGCTGCCGCATCCCCGTATTCACCCGACCTCGCTCCCTGCGACTTTTTCTTGTTCTCTAACATGAAGAAATGGCTCGCGGGAAAAAAATTTAGCTCAAACGAGGAAGTCGTCGCTGAGACAGATGTGTATTTTGTAGAGTTCGACAAATCCTATTCTTTGGAGGGTTTAAAAAAATAGCAGGAACGTTGAGAGAAGTATATCTTTCTAAAAGAGGAAAATAAAAAACATTTTTTTGAAAAATATAGTGTCTTCATTTCTAACACGAGAGAATGAACCACCCCCGTATGTACTGTATGAATTCTAAGTGAAACATTGATTTAAGTTAAATCGCACTTAGCTATAGTTGTTACACAAACGTGGTATTAAGAATAATCATAATAAATTAAAATATAATTCGAATTTTAACTAAAAACTTTAAGTATCCGAGGAAACAAACAAGAAAATAGTATTGATGAAAAAACAGAAACTCAAAATATTACATACTCTATATAATAATAAAATGCAATTACTCATTCCAAGGTCCACAAGCAAAATCATTAGAATGGACCCACCCAGCTGCTAACAACTTCCAGCTCTCAGCTTTAAAAAATAAAAAAAAACAACGCCTATGAGAATGATGATTGGGAAGTTTGATGTTGCGAATTAATTTAATCACAAACAAGAAAATTTATAAATTCAAGGATTACAAATGGATATGTACGTCAGTATGTATATCTAAATATATATCAAGCTAGTGAATCCTAAGCAAAAGTTAATTAAATTCATTCAATATCTTTGAGCAAAATCTCATCTTAGATACTTTTGGTTGAAGTGATTGAGATGGTGATGATGATCTAAGTAACATAAACAGATGAAGATACTCACATTAAATAGAATATATTGCCGGCATTTTTTTAAATTAACAAAATCGTGCTAAGGCGACTTACTCAGTAGTACTGTGTGCCCAAAGAGTCTACCATGAGCTTCTAGTTGAACTAACCGCCCCTGTGACGAGCAATCTGTCAATCCTAACCAAATACAATTTATATTTTGTTGGTTTGTTCTTTTTTTACAGAGACGTCGACCTTTTTCATTTCATCTCATTTTATTGAGTCCAAAATCATTTAATTATAATGTCATATACTATTTTTTAAAAGTTGTATTTTAAATAAGTAAAAATATAAAGAGAAGAGATTTTATTTAGAGAAAAATTATGTTTTATTTTCCCTTGTTTTCTCCTCAAATAAATCAAAAAACTTTACGTATTATCGAAAGGAATGCCAAAAATGTAAAAGAAAGTGAAGTCTGCCATCATCATCATCATCATCATCATCATTCTGATTGGAGTATGTTTTCATATGTTATTGTTTTATATTCATTCAATTTGTATCTACTTATATTCTTCCTTAACCAATTCTCACTTATTCGTTTCCATTTTCGTTTGAAACTGAATTCCGTAATTAATTTTGTGCATTTGAGATTACTGTGAATTTCATCGGATTGAAGTGTTAACAAAGTTGCGAGAATGTACAATACATACAAATATATGTATATACAAACACACTTATACAGTTTTTCACACACCCAGATCACCCACGCATTCACATGCGCCCACACACATAACACAAATACATAGATGATACGCAGATACAGTAGAAATCTCCATGTGCAAATTTAATTAAATTTGCAATTGTTTTTGCTGCCAAAATCATTCAACAGAATTCCAACTAACTGTTCTCCGGCTCTGGTTCTGGCTTTGCCACATCTAACAAAAATTCACTTTTTTTAACAGTGAGGCCCCGGTATAAAATATCCATCATTCTCCTCCTCATTTCCCCCCTTAAAGTTTCAATTCAACGTTTATCATTTTAGAAGTTATTTTTTATTTCCTTTTCCATTTGGCATTTATTAAGAAAAACCAAAAAAATATTACGAACTTTCGAACAAAAAATTTTAATTAAGTTCTGTATTAAATTATATGGAAAAAATTAAAGTAGAAAGGTGAAATGAAGGGATCTTCAATCCAATGGCGAGTAGTATCATAACATGGTCTATGGGGTTGTGAATTTTTTTTTTTTTTTTTTCATTAGATTTGATAGGTTGAATCCACTTGAAATACGATAGTTTCATTAAAAACTCGCCGAATCTCCAGATATTTGTGAGAAAAAGGTCCGGGGCCATCTGTCTTCATAGTTGGTTTTGTCTCCTGCCATTATACCGACGATGTTGAAGTTCACTATTAAGACTTACGTCTTCCGGCTTCAGTCATCATTCAAATGGCGTTCTTGCCAAAATGCAGGTACTCGAAGATTACCTTGTTTCGTAACTAATAGGTCAGATTACGTATATAAGGAAAGTATAAGTCTTCATAGCTAATGTGTGACTATAATAATGAGACATTTTTTTTTATGTGAATACGAGTATAAGGAGCTGGTTGTCATTTCATTTATTTACCAACACATGGTCCATATAACTATACTCCGAGATAAGACAACAAGATACCGCGGACTACTAAAAGATCTTTCAGGATCATCTATGAGAACAGGACAGGATAGAAGAAATTTATTGGATAAACAATGAAATCAAAGATCAAAGAATTTCATTGATTGGTTTAATTAAGATCCATATAATGATTATATTATTATTAAACTAAGAGAAGATAATAGATAGTTTCAATTACAGAAATCTCTTATTGTAAAATTGTAGAACTAAAGGAATGATAAGCATTACTATTCTAAATTTATGCAGATTGGTCTTTACATCATATCAAGTATATATTAATAATTGATACATTTTGGATAACTAGCATCAAGTAGTCACCGGTGATGACAAGAAAGTGAGTGTTGTAAAGGGATTGCATGAATAAGTGAAAGGAAAAATGATTATGAAGAAAAGAGTGTTTAAGAATTTAGCAAGCAACAACACCAACTTTTGCCCCGAGAGACTTGCATGGATTCTTTCTTCTCAGTACAAGAAGTGTATATGCTATATATATCTTTGTGTATACCTTTCAGTGTTATGTCTATTTATGTCTGTGTATGTGTGTTAAGTCAGAACATACCAATCTACTTCAACCTACTTTATACTTCTTCTATTGCTGTTTTGCTGCTACTGAAGCGCAAACGATTTTCAATAAATTATGCATGCAGCAGCAGCAAAGTTCCAAGTTTCTAAAGTTCTTTGCACCTTAAATAGAAAAAAACAAAAACAAAATCCAAATCAGTTTGAGAAAGGAGAAAGGATAAGTAGAACGCTGGCCTCATAAGAACTGATGACTTCATCAACAACAACAGCAATAGCTACAACAACAACGAACATCAAATGTTTACATTTACACATCATTGTATTTCAATCTTTTGCAAATCTTTCAAGTCTCCAAACTCAAACTTAAAAATTATATTATACAATATTATGATTGCGTTGCTTGTTCTAAGAGGATTCACATTTAAGATTCAGCTTCAAGTATATGAAGTTTCTATTGCTTTCATTTCAGTGAACATTTGAGCGCAACGACGCTCATGCCCACAGATATATGTGAAATACAAATGCGTATATTAACTAGAGTTGTTGCTGTTGCTGTGGAAGTTAAGGATGGATAGAAGATACGCGAATACAAGCACCAGAAGCAATAACACAACCATAGCACTAAGTACTTCCGTTTCGCATAAATTTGATTTGATGTAAATGCTTTATGTACGCAACTTGCTACCTCATCCTTCATCTCCATCATCTTCTTCTTCATTCTCTTTACATAGTTAAGGAAATCTTTCATTCTCTTATGGAAATTTTTGTCTGATGATTTATTCTAAAGAATATTATCTTCATCTAACTTGGTCATAGGTCACATAATGATTACTTTATAATAGCAGCAAACAACAACACGATAAAGTGTCCAACTTCAGAAAAGTATCTCACCATAAAATATGCTTATTACCATCCTTCATTTAATAGAAACAAAACAAAACTAATTATAAGATATGATACAGAAGAAGAACTGAGATTTCTGCTTTACACAGTCACAAGTCACAATGTATGTGAAAAAAGAAGGAGGAGGAGAACATCGCTCCCCTACCATAGGATCAACTACAACTCATACGTTCTAACTAAAATCTGATCTGATCTAGTTGTTTATATGGAGGCTTAGGCTTAAAACGTACACTCTTTACAAGGATTAACTCAGAATAGATTAAATTTTAAATGAATCTATTTGTTGACTCACAAAATAACAAATAAACCTCCACTGTCCGTCCGTCTGTCAGTCACCAGTGTGTATCTCATGAACCGTAATAGGTAGATGTATAAAATCTTCACAGAGTGTATATTTCTATTGCCTCTATAAGAACAAAAACTTAATAAAAATAACACAATCTTAAAAATTAAACGTGATCTCTCTATCCAAGAAATGTGTTTTTTATACTCAAAGCAATATTTTGCAACCACAACGGGTTACACTGAAATCTCATCACATCCGGTCATTTCTTTCACATATACATCTTTCGTATTCAAATGGTGTAAAATCTAGTATTGTCACTAAAACATACGGAACCCTCAGTGTGCGTGTCCGACTCGCTGATTTTTGATACACTTACTTGTATTTTGCAAGCTTTTAAATAAACATGGATAATTGTAGTAGCGTATTTTATCCGTAGACTCTCTCTGTCTCTGATCTCTGTATATTTGATTCAAGCTCATATTATTCTTGGATTCAGAGAAACAAATTTATGATATTTATGTTTCTTCAGTATTGTCTGGTTATCTATTACCATTGTATAGCGAGTTAATTGCATTAGTGTTTCTTAAAATTGTAAATTTAAATCACGTCTGCCCAATCTATAGCTATGTTAAGTCAGTAGTTATTTTCTGGATTAAATATTTCACGCAGAACATTGATTTTTCAATTTATTTTATAATAGGTACTTTTCGAGAGACCAAATGCAAATGAAGATGTACGTGCCATTTCTGCATATCTACTATATGGAAAAAAAACGATGATACTAGTATGTACATATGGGATTAACGGATCACAGAGGAAAATCACGTCTGATAGAAGAGGAATTCACGGATTTTCTGTGTATTTATCTTGTTAAAGAATTGAACAATAAGCACCAAGAACAATTATAACAAATGCGTAAATTTTGGTCGTTCATTTGAATGGAGGAGCGGCTAGCAGCTAAAGTGAAAACTAGTAACTAAACAAAGAAAAAGGAAAATCAGGTTGAATTTTCATTATGTGTGAATGTGAGTGAGTGAGTGTCTGTATGTGCGTGTGTGCGTAAATAAGTGTATATTTGTGTGGAAGTATCTGCTTTTTGTTTATGACGCATTGCAGCAGCAGCAGGCACAATTCTCACAGTTGGTTTCAGTTCTGTAGAATCATGTTGATTGTCATATTAGTTTCACTCATCAGTGACGCCAAGTAGGCTACAGTCGTATACTCTAGTGGGGACAACAAGGGCAAAGTGGAAGGAAGTTGGGTCACATAGTCTTGGGAAATTAAAAATTGTGAACAAAAGAAATCTAGAAACAAAAAGACAAACATCAGTAGTCATAGTAATAGTCAGTCAGTCCTCAGTAGTAGTCAACGTTATGCACTGACAGAATATATCCAACTATATAATCATAGGATTTTGAGAAAGAACAAAATGAAAGACAAAATTGCAATTTATGAGTGAATGTTTTTATTGGAAAATAGAAAAAGAGTGAGATGATCCCAGAGAAAGGGGGCGCTATGGAAGGAGGTGAATTGCGCACACGCGCCTTAGTTATGATACTGACAGACAAAAAAAGATAGTTTATATGCCGTAAAGTAGACTATAGTTTTTGTCTTTGCTTCTCTTTTTTTTTTTTTTTTTTTTTTTTTGTGTTTATCTTCTGATGAAAAGTAAGCTACTTTATGCTAAAATGACACCAGAACCTAGGACTTAAAAAAGCTGAGAGCTCATTTAAATGAAGCGTGTCCCGTTCACATTCACAGATGTGAATATATGTATGCATTTACGTAAATGAACACAGAAACACATTGCCTTCATTCAGATTTGTTTGCTTTTGAGTGTAAAACGTAAAAGAAAAATATTGTTAAAAAAAAAAAAAAAGTGGATGAAAAAAATGGAAACTACCAGAATGGAAACAGTCGGTTTATGACCCGATTTAAGCAGCTGAAATAACTTGAGACCAAAAGAAGGGGTAAAAAAGCAACAGCAAAAGAATTTATAAAGACACGTGCGCGAGCGATGGGAAGCAAATGCAAACACAGCAGCTGTAATGCATGTTTCACATTTTTCTCCATTCTACTTCCGTCCTCATCCTTTCCTTATCTCTTCATATCACCATACTAATATCTCATGCCATATCGTATCTATCTTGCTTTCATTTATGCACTCTTTCACTTCGCTAAGCTCCACTAAAGAATTAAAGGATGTGCGTGCGTGTATTTCAGGTTAGTTCATTGCTTTTTTTTTTTTTTTTCTAGAAACCAACCAGACTATAACTATGCTAATAAATATTTTAAAACCAAGTACAACGCAACATGACGATGACAACGACACACAACAAAAAGAGGATAGTGGTTGATGGAAACTATGTTAGACTAAACATACACGAAGTGAAGATATGCAACGAGAATAGTACTGTAGAAGCATTTCATATTTTCACTATTACGTTTCAAACAGCGTGAGTGTGAGCTCCCCTCTATGAAAATTTCATTGGTCTGAAATTTTGTTAACTCGAGAAAAAGATACAAGTCAAAAATAAATAGTACCAAGTCAATCGAATGGTGTAAAACTCGAACTAGGTTATGCAGTGCAATGTAATGAGATATGGTTGAAAAATAATGCAACTAATGTTAAAACTTCAATAAATTTCCTTAGTTGGATTAATCACACCGAATCGAACCGATTTTAACAACCGGTCAGGACAGATTGGATGGTATCAAATGGTGACATAAGCCAGTAGTTTATCATTTTCTTCTTAATGATAAAATCCTAATGAACATTCACTGCTTTATATTTTATACACAACACTTTCAGAGACGTTTTTTCCCAGACTCTCGGTGCTTTTATACATACATGGGAAATTTTAATTATAACTCATTTTCTGATAAATACTTCAAGCAATATCTTGGTGAAACTCCACCTTTGGTATCTACAATTGATAGCATTTGCCATTTTATCACATCATTTCACAACATTTTTGTGAAGGCTACAATTATTTTAGGCCAAAATGATACCATAAAATATTGATTGTAATATAGATCCTAGTCGAAGAACATAAGACAAAAAATTTAGACATTTTCTTTTCACAAACTTAAGTTTGAATCAAATTTCAATCAAAAATAATTATGAATAAAATTCCAATTACAATAGATAGATATGAACAAGGACTTGACCCGTTTGTTAATAGATTTTATTATTCTATAATCTCATCACCGGGATCTCCTGGCACAAGTATACGGTGAGAAAATTAAGTATTAGTAGTTACCACTGAATATATATTTCAATCACCACAATCACCATCAGCCATCTATAAATTAGATGCTTTCCTGCGAATGGTTGTCCACAACCCGTGGCCTAAGACAAGTGTCAAAGCGGCCCAAGTGCCACTCAGTCACACTGCCAACCAATGCCATTTTTTCTTTTTACCTCGCCAAAAAGTTTTTAATTGTGTAGCAAATAACCATAATGCGCTTCAGTGATAATATTGGAAGAGGCTTTGAATATAAGCAAAGAAATAATTCAACGACTCATTCTTGACAAGGATTTGAGTAAATGAATGGTCTGCATTTCGTGACGAATCATTTCACAAAGAGATTAGAAATGATTAAATGTTCTTTTAAAACACAATTGTTACGGGGGGTATGAACATGGATAACACGATCTATAATACTTATAACTAAATTTAACAATAAGAGAAAACGGAAAATAAAATTGCAAAGCATTTCTCCCACATAGAAGGTGTTCACATTCCAATTTTAGGTACAGTTGATACAAAGACTTAAATGTCTTATTCAATATAAAGTAAAAAATTCAAAACAAAACGATTGCTGAATAGACCACAAAGCAAAAGGAATAAATTACTTTTACCATACATATTTGTTGAATATTCAATCAAAAACTAATAATTCTTTTACAAAACTTTAAGCAATAATCAATCGTCCATAGCAATTTGATTTAGTATTTAATTTTCTTTTTTTCCATTTGTTGTTCGTAAATAATAACAACGTGACAGCTTAAGTGACGCTACTCATAATGTCGGTCGTCGGTGATTATTGAGGGTGTGGGTATTGTATTTCAGTATCAGTTTAATATTGTTTGTTTAGTTTAGGTTTGTAAAGGGTCAGTTAGTGGTAAGTAGAAAAAGAAAGAACCTTGAGTCATGCAATTCGCACACACAATATTAAAATATTCTATAAGCTGTAACAACTAACAATCAACAACAGCGCAACAGCAACAACTACCAAAACCACTTTTTAACAATGCTTAAAGTCCACTTGAAGTCATCATTATGATCATCATTAACATTATTAACATCATTATACACATCAGTTAACAATAATTGCTGCAATCTATAAGCCTAGTTAAGGAGAGCCAGACGAGTGTGTGAGAACTCGAACACAACTGCGAGAATTAAGAACCCTTCTGCTCTCATAAATTAATCGAATTGTAGATGATGAAAGGAAAGGGAATCATCAAAATCACTTTACTTTTCTATTTTTCTTTTAATAATAATAATAACATAATAATAATAATATGCAATGACCTTCAATTGGTCTCACGATGTTAGTATCGCCGTCTATAAGTTGAGTTAAGTCTGTCTGTCAGTCAGTCTTTTAGTCAGTCAAACATTGATTGAGTCAGAATAGAGAACAAAACGTGCCATTAAATGAAATGCTATACCAAGCCACACTTCAAACATAAATGAATGAATGGGTAAAAAAAAAAGAAATCCACTGAGTACAAGGGTGATCTTAAAAGTTCTTAAATTACCTTAACCCATTCCATTATCATATTATGGCTAAGCTATGTATGTTTTCCACACAATACAATATTGTTCATTTTCACTAGAATTATTTTAGTTTCTACAAAAAATCTAAACTGAATTCTACTAGAGAATCTATTCTTTTGTTTATAATAATAGAGGATATGTTTCATGTTAAACAACAAAAAATATACATGTAAAACTACATATTTGTAGTCAAGAGACTGGAGTTGTCCGCACTTTTGATTTACCATAAGGCAATTGGGGGAAGGACGTGGGCTATGCTATGATTTATAAATATGTACTTTAGAACATTGAAACCTTATTTCGGTTTTTCCCCTTTGGACTTCCTGCAAACTTAGTCCATGCCACTGATATGCAGTTTCCGAAAGTTTTCCGTAACCGTTAATGGTGCTATAAATTCTAGTTGAACACCATATAAAATATTGAATAGTTCCGGTGTTCAAATGAAAGCATAAATATGGTAGTCGTAGAACATTAAAATTAGGTGATTACACTAAAAATGTTCAAGAAATACCAGAACTTAGTATTGCTAACACTAAAATAAACCTGAACTCTAAGGTTATTGAGTGTTGAGCTGAATACGATTCTCTTTAATAAACACAAGTTGTAGAAGATATAGAATAATAAAAGAAGTCTAGGTTCTTCTTAGACATACCTCGTGGACATATTGTAAATTCTCAGGAGTAAGTATACTTTGCTTGATATGTGTCTGTCTATATATATGTGTGTGTTTGTGTGTATGTTTGTGCCACGTTTGTGCCACAAACATAGTGTATCTATATCCTTTCTTTATGGTTTTTCTCGCTTTTGACTATAATGAGTGTCATTAGTTTTTGCAACAACAAATCCACCAACCGAGGAATGAATGTCAGTAGTATGTAGTTGTAGTTGTTAAGGAGTCCAAAGACGTGTTCAAGTTGATTTCAGTTCTACGAAATGAGACCAAAATGAAGAAAATAAAAATAAAATAAAAGGAAGCCCCATTTGCATAGTTTTTCTTTTTTTCTTTTAGCAATTGCATACTTTGAGGCACCGCGGTCATTGGTTAAGGACAAGTGTGCAAAATCAACAGAGTAATAACAATGGAAACATTGAAAAACTTTAAATTGAAAAGATAAACTTAATGTAAAACAAAAAAATATAAGAGAAGTGAAGTGAAGAGAAGAATTCTACAAATTGAAAAACAAAAAATCTTAAATATTTCTCTGCAAGGAATGCCGGTGTTGTTGTGCCCTAAAGTATGCAATATTTCCGTTTTTTGCTTCGTTGCATTTTCATTGACCCACATGTTGTTCATAAACTATAAGAGCTTCAATTAGTTTTTATTTTTCCTAATATACATATATATATATATTTTTTTTATTTTTTTATGCAAATAAAATCACCCAATAAAGAATGCAGAAAGGTCACATACACATGTAGTTCGCATTTCATATGAACTGACATGAGAATCTTAAAAAAAAATGTTATCCACTTGAATATCAAATCATATGAACAAATTTGGTTATGGTTTCTTTAATTTAAAATGAATTACAATGCAACAATTCTATTAAGAATTTACTTTTTCATTCTACAAATTTTACATTATCGTATTAAAAGAGAAAGTAATTCTTTTCGAAGAAATAGTGAATCGTCCGTTGAACGTAAAGTCTTGACCAAGATAAATTTAACTCACAAAGAGCTAGAAAATCTCCCATGGAACATCAATTTCATTTCAGTCATGACAGGGATAGATAGACAGAGAGTCAGAAAATTGTCCGCACACAGGTCAATGAGGACTCCTAATTTGTTATTAAATAATATGAATTCAGCCAGGAATTATGTATGATTCTTGTATTGAACACAAGAATGATGAATCTAAAATTGGTTTGAGGAAATTCTTCAATTATCACTGAGCGAATGAACTAATAAGCTTCTTTTTTTTCTCTTTCTATTACTTTTATCATTTATTTTGAATGATGAATTACATCAGAACCCACGAGGCCATTCAACTTTTATTACTTATAATATTCTTGATGACAACAAAAATAGAAAAATTCCTATTGGTTTTTTTTTTTTTTTTTTTTGTTATAATCTTCAATATTAAACCATTTGAAATTTGAAATAATTTTATGTGATTTTTTTTTTTTTTTTTTTTTTTTTTGTTTTTCTTTTCAAAAATTAATTTTATATTTTTCAGTGGCATTTGTTATATTTTTGCCTTTAAAATGCTGTCATAATAATCAATTATTATTCTCTTCGAGGTTACGCATACGCCACGTTGTGTCAAATATGTGTATATGGTACGATTCTAGTTCTAGTTCTGGGCGGGTGATTGCTTGGTTAGTTTGTGATATTGTAAACAAAGCAAAGTCTGTCAACGTTAATATGAGATTTGTAAGTTTATTTGTATTTGTGTTTTGTATTTACATACATACATACATACATACATATGTGTGTGTTTTGGCTCTAAGTTTTTTCTCTGTCGCGTAAGCTTTTCATAAAAGAATGTAAATAACGTTATAATCAACGTTAATGTACTTAACACGTAAGATGCAAGAATCGAGGGGTGAGTGAGTGTGAGTAGGTGTCTCTGTTATACTACATATGGTGCTTGGATACAGAAAATATAACAACTAGGAAGGGCACATACACATACACTGACATATGATCAATACCACACACAACCAGTTAAATAATGTAAATATTCGATATGTCAATATATGAAACATATGTACTTTTTTTTTTATGAATTGGGTTAAAAAGAAAGAAACGGTACTGCATAAGCTAAGTTTAGGGCTGCGATGACTTCTGGAATGTACCATATGCAAGGCATTTCATGCACCTTGTTTATAATGAAATGAATGTATTTATACAGATACTTATACATATACATATACATACTGTCAACATAAATAGATTGCTTTCAAAGCCTTGCAAGTTTCTTAGATTTGCAACTAAAGTTTTATTTAAATTTGATTTTAGAATCTTAAGATAAACTTTATAAGATATATAAATTATATCTCAATCTATTTATAAAGTTTTCTTATCTTAACTTAGTTGTTACTTATATCAGTAAGATACTTATTTTCAACAAGCACATGCATGATTGGTTTTTTTTTTTACTATATTCAAGATTCTTTAATACCAAATTTATTATGTATTAATTTTTTTTATGTGTGTGTGTTTTTTTTTCTCTTTTTTTTTTTTAAGACCACGTGTTAAGTCACGTGTTACAGAATATATATTTTCTTACATATTCAAATGATTATTTATCAACTTTGTGTGACATATTTTTTTAACCTTCGTGTTTAATAACATTCTCACAATCACTAAGAGACCCAATCAACAATAAGTTGCTAGAAAACAAAGCTTTATGATTGTAACAGATACAATATGAATTCGATAATCTGGACAATCTCTAATCCGGACAGCCAATTGCTTTCTATTATAGTAGACTCTGTGTAATAATCCGGAAACTATGTTTTTTTGTTTGTCTCTCATATCTCGTAACACTTGTTTCTTATTTTCAATAATTTTGCCTGTTATTTTTTAAACGGGAATTCCCCGTTTGGTAATTTGTTAGCTTTTGATGAAACATTTACTGATGCATGTGTAAAGTATATTGTTGTAAAATATGCACATTTGGAAAGAGTATCTGTTATGGTTTGCTCCAATGCAACAGAAGAACAAACCACCAAACATTTAAATTGTTTATGATCGGAACAACATAAAAATCAAAATGCGTTTTAAATATTTAGAATAGGCTAACTCAAAAAATGATTAGGTGAAGAACTACATATTTGAAAATTGGTTTTAGAAATAATTTATAAAGCAAGTAGGAAGCTATTTAAAAGAAAATATATTGGCAAACAAAGTATTTCTATTGCTTGACAAAGCAATAGTACATCATCATCGTTAAAAATATCTATAGGAATGCACTTTGTTTTTGCGACCACACTGCTTGCCACTTATCCAACTTATGAACTAAAATGCTAATGTTTTTAGTCTAAGAAATCTAGCTTACAAAAAAAATAAGTATCATTTAGAAGTTCAGTCATTTTCCCAAAGGGTACCAACGAAATACCATTACTAAGCCTCCGTTGAACATCTGTCAGTCTGTCTGTCAGCGGGCTTTATCTCATGAACCGTAATAGGTACACAGTTAAAATGTGCAAAGAGTGTATATTTCTTTTGCCGCTATAAGAACAAATAATGAAAATAGAATAAATTCAAAAATTAAACTGGGTCCTCCCATACAAGAAATATGTTATTCATAGGATACCCAAAAAGAAGTGTATGCAATATTCTCATCATCTCATCTCTTTCAGATAACATACAGCCATAGAAAATTCCTCTACGGAATGTTAGTAATATGGACATTTCGATAATTCGGAAAGTATGTGATTTTTAACTGTCTGGTTTATTGAGTTCATAATGTTAAAACATAACAAAAATCTAACAAGTAGCACATTATAAATTTGATCATTAACAACTAAATGAATGCATCACTTCAAAAGAAAGAAGAAGTAATTCCCACCTCTATTCCAGGTCAAGCATCAAAAATAATTTAAAATAATCATCCAATAACTGTAATTAGAATAGAATAAAGATAATTTTAGTCGCATTTCGCCGATATATTGTAAAATCATTTTGCGACACATTTAATCAATTGAATTTTTTGTGAGAAGACAAAAGACAATGGAAAATTGATTGGTATTCAAAATTTTATGTAGAAAAGTTTTGAAATGAAGGCCCACAGTTAAACGGACAACAAAATGTTTTCTATAAATACAAATTGTATATAAATATATGCGTATATACACATACAAACAAACATACGAGAATTTATAGATGCGTACATGCATGTATATATAAATAAAGATAGAAATTTGTGTTCCTCATATACTCATAGATACATGTGCGAGAATTAAGAAGATTTGTTAGTTTTAAATATTTTATATAATCGAAAGAAAACACTCTACACACTAACAGTTCCACTGGCCTATGTTGCGTATGCGTGATCTATTTTTATATTGTTTAAAAGATATAAGAATAATAATAATAAGAAGAATAATAAACCAATGTTGAATGTTGAAAAGCAAACAGATGGCACAAACAAGAAACACAAACGAAACGATACGCAATTAGTTCATGTTTGTTGCTATTGTTGCAGAAAAATAATATATATATACACATATACAAGTATAACCAGAACCATATCGGTGGGGCTGCTGATGGACAGAAAAATACACTAATGTGCAAACTAAAGAAGAACAACTACAGCAGCGGCGTGTGACCAAGGAAGAAATGAAAAAAGGTAATAAAGAAAAATAAATAAATATTTATTTTTAGATATTTTTAATTTGTTGTTTGTTGCTTTCTGACTGACTGAAGAGAATACCGTGCACGAGAAACTACTGAAAGTGTTGAAAAACGCATTGCAAATGACACCATAACTAACAAAACAAAACGAGTATAGAATAAAATTTTAAGTTGCAAATATTTAACAAAATATTTTCTTTATGTTGATCTGTGTTTTTTTTGTTTTTTTTTTTTTTTTCTTACTTATAAATTTTCTTAATTTTCACAAAGAATTCAGATTAATTTGTCAGTTGATTGTCATTGTTCATTAATTGCATTATTACATTTCAACCAATCAAAATGCTTAAAACTATCATTTACTTACACAATCTCCAACATTAATTCCTTTGAAAATCATTAGATGATATTGTATATGAAACGCCCATGTCACCTAAAGCTATGCAAATCTTGCAACTCTCTCTTGTCAACATCTAAAGAGATATCCAGCATTCAAGCTCAAATTATATTTAATGAAAATTTAATAATTTTGTACAAAATAAATCACATTTTAAAATCTCTTTCTTATTCTATGTTCTGAGAAATCGTCAGACAGACAGGGCTAAAAAGACTTTCTTTTCACTATGATCAAAATTCTATTCTTATGAGAATGCATATCTTCTTTGTGAAGTCTTCTGGTCTTCTGGATGACCACACATATCCATGTAGAGATCTATGGGTACAGGGATGTGCCCTGTTAATTAATCAATTGATCCAATTAAAATATAAAAAATAATATATTATTTATAATTTCTTCTGTCATTAAAACTGTGTGGGGGGGTTTCATTTATTCTGATGCCTACTTCCACATTTCGGTTTAAATTGCGTATACGCAAAAAAAGTGAAAATTTAAAACAAAAATAATACTAAAGAAAAGAGACAATAAGAAAAAAAAAACTGCACAAGAAACAATAACAATTCCGAAGGACCATACAAAATGACACTCTTTTTCTTTTTTCTCCTTTAATTTTTGGTACTTTTCGGGTGTCTATTGTTTTCTTTATAAAACTAAATATTTATAAGCAACAATAATAACAATAGAAAACACTCAAGAAAAGTAAAAGCAACAGAAAAAACCAAAGGAAAAAAGAAAAGAAAATATTTATGAACAATCGGAAGAAACTTTTCTTTCTGCCTGCTGCTTTCTTTTTAAAGAGTATTTTTACATCCTTCACGACATAAGTGTAAACAAATATTATCACTTTGCCATGATTTTTGCGACACATAGAACCCAGAATACTTTCTTTAATAGAGGAGAGGAAATCATGAGTTTAAAATCGATATAGACACTGGGTACTAAATATGTATGACATACACAGCGGTTGTTTATCAAAACCAAATTTCTCCGATTCAACTGGAACACAGATCTTGTCAAGATTTTTGGCTTTGGCCCTTCACCCTCCATCATCAATTTTTCGGATTTGTAATGCATTTTTTGGAAATCTTGGATTTTCTTTTTGACTCATTCAATTATTGGAACACACCTATTAATGGTCAATGTTTTAATACAAAATATCACACCACTTAAATTTTGTTGTTATTTTCATTTAGGGCATTCTTTCTGTATTATATTATTACAAAAAAGAAAACTAAAACATTATCGTTCTATCAAATCCGGCAACATTCATTCAATTCAAAGAGGAGCAAAACCTAGAGCTAAAACAATAATTGAAGATCACCGATTCAAGAGTTTTTACACAAAATATCCCAAAGCAGTTCCAAAAGAAGTTAAAACTGAATTTTAATTAGACATTAGCCACTCCAATATAAAAAGGATAACCTTGCAGTTCGGTCTAAGCAGCAATAGATGTACGAATAAACAATTTGTGTCGGGAAAAACAAAAAAATTCGGCTAAATTTTGCTCGTTCTCACTTAAATTAGACTCAACAGCAGTGGAAAATAATTTTATGATCAGATGAATCCAATTTTAACCTACGAGGATCAGATGACAAAGCCTACGTTCAACGTCCGTACAATCCCATGTACACAATTGGCACAATCCAGCACGGAGGAGGCAATGTGATGGTGTGTGGAGATTTTTCTCGGGCAATGTTATTGGTAAAATTTATCGAATCACGGAAACGATGAATGTCGTATACCATAGGGATATTTTAAATACAATTATGCTACCATTTGATGAATGGGAAATGCCCCTGTATTGGACATTTCAACAGATGTTATGGCCATGGACGACGCAGACTCCCGATGTCAACCTGATTGAAAATATGTGGATGATGGTAAAGCGCAAAATAGGCAAAACAAAAATATTCTAATATTCGTGGAATTGGAAAAGGAATGGAGAGCAATTGCAAGTACAATAATTATATTGAAAAGTTGATATCTTCAATGCCTAGATGATGTGCTGCAGTTATCAAAAACAAAGGCTACGCAACAAAATATTAAGCAGTTATAATTTATACTGGAAATTTCTTATCTTTTCTTAAGAGTTGCAAATGTTTTGCACACTTGACTTTTGTCTTGGATTTAGTTTCTTGTTTTTTTTTTTTTTTTTTTTTTTTTTTTTTCGTGTAGTTCGGAAGATACCTTTGGTACTCCGGTGGGTTGGCCAAGGCAGGTTGGTCAGGTTTCGTCTCGTTTTTCTTTCGCTTCGTCATTTTCT
>JBANCV010000066.1:0-105625 GCA_037040105.1 Amiota albilabris
TCATAGTTGTATTGTAAGCAATGGGGACTATTTTGAAGGAGACAAAATAAATATTGATGATTAAATTTAAATTCATGTGTTTTTTTTAACAATTCCGGGTACTTTTTATTCAGAAGGTATGTATTTTATTAATTATTCTTACAAAAAGAGATCCACAAGAGATTCTACAATTTTTATTTTTAATTACTACAGTTAATCCATTTTATTAGTACGAATACATATATGTAGCAAGAATTTATAGTTAATGTTAAGTAAAGTAGACAGACCTAAAGTTAATGGTTTCTTATTTCGGATTGTTGTGTATGTTGTTTTTTTTCTTTTTGTTACCTTTGGTGGATGATGGTGATGTGGGACATGAGGCATTGTCATTGCCATCGCCATCGTTGTCATCATCAGCCAGTCAGCAGTCAGATAGGCTGTCAGGCAGTCAGTCTGTCAGTCTGTCAAAACATTGTGCAGTAATGCACGTTGTAGGTTTTTTGTTTTTAATTTATGGTTTCTAAAGTTAAACAACAAAACCACTACAATGACAATAACATGGCTTTATGTCTTCCTTTATACTCTTCATTTATTGCTTCACTGTTTCTATGTGCTACAACACACAGATACTGATAAAGTTACAAATTCAGAGGAACACAAACACTAAAATAAAATTGCCATAAACACATTCCTTCTTCCATTCAACTCGCACATCTTCTACACACTGTTGCTGTTGCAATGTTCTTCGTTTAATGTGAGTTTTCCTTGCTCGCGGAAATTGTTTATTTATAAATTTTCAACATTTAGTATCATCATTTTCATTTTCTTCTTATTGTAGAATTTTTTCCACCATTAATGTCAGATCAATTTCAATATGGTTTTTTTTCCTCTTCACTCTAACTCTCGTCGTTCGTTCGTTAGTTGATTTGTATATGCACATTCCGAGTACAATATCCTGTATATCCACCAACACACTCATATGCTGTACCAAGTAGTTGTGGAAAAAAAAGGGGACATACCATTAGTACTACATTTGTATATACCTATGTAGATAATCAAGCATACAACATTTTAATGACTTCCAAAGAATATTACAGCTAAGTATATTTATATCCTTACAAAGAAATCAAATTGATATTTGATATAAAATTTTAATATAGACAATTCTTATTTAGTATGGAAAACTGATTTGTTGATAATTTGTTATGAATCTTCATATCAGAGAGTGAAACACTACATTCCTTGGTCTGGTCTCGTCTGATTCCTTTCCGTATTCTATTGCTGCCATACATGGGAGTTAGAATAACGAACGAATTTTTGGATCTAGGGATTAAAGGATCGCTCTGAGCCAACTACTTCATAGGAAAACGAATCCATACTTATTTAGTTGCTGCTCTTAAATACTACTAATGCTATCTATATAGGGTATTCTAAAGTTGTATCTACCTGACTATAGCTTTCATTCCTTTTGGTTTTTCATTTTTGTTACCAATATTTTTTCTTTTATTATTGCTGTTGCTTCGTTAAATCATTTTCATTGTTTTGCGGTTGTCTTTTTGCCTCAGTAACGTCGTCAACATGAGGAGGAATTATTGTTGCTATGGGTTCGTTCGTGTTGTTTTTGCTGTTATTGTAAACATCCGGCGTGTAAGGATAATAAACACATGACATCCCCAACAATGAATGTCATTAGTTCTTGACAACGCGGCGGCGTTTCTTCGCATGTTCATGTGTTTTTCTTTTTTCTTTAACTAAATCTCTGTCTGTCTGCCTATATGTACTCGTATGTATGTAGAAACTTATAGTATTGTATATACACGCACATGTAATGGTGTAAAATAATAACGCGTCGAAAGATAAATGACATTGTAGCTCATAGTGTCACGACATTTGTGAGCCTTAACCTAAACTAACGAATTTTTAAAGACGCCACTTGGATTTTTTAAGGAAAAATTGTTATATTTGCAGTATACTTATACTTCAATTGACTGAACTCCTTTCACCTTTCACTACAATCTAATGATTATCCTTAAATTCTATTGAAATCATATGGAAATATTTATAGGATATCTCCTACTCTGATTAACAGGCAGTTGACCGAAACTCAAGAAAAAAACATGATAATATGTTTAAAAAATTATAACAATTACATTAAAGTAACAATCGAGTTAAGCTGATATATGACGCTTTTTAAGAAACAAGAAAAAAAAACAGTAAGAAGGGTATCTTCGACTATCTTGAAGATGTAATACTCTTCACGCGTTCTTTGTATGGGAGCTATGCGATCCAGTAATCCATGGATCTTGTAATTTACATGGTTAATGAATATGGATCAGAAACCTTGTCCAAATTTAAAGAAGATAGCACAAAAAACAAAAAAAAAATTTCTAATAAGACCATGAATTTGAGTAGGGGGTTTGCAAGGACCCTTCCTAGCAGTCCGAAAGCTTCTTGCAAAATTTCAGTTTCCTAGCTCAAAAACTCAGGGACTAGTTTGCATACATACAGACGGACGGATAGTCGGACAGATGGTTATATTTATTATATATTTGCATTACAAACTTCATGACAAACTTATAATAATATTCACTAAGTGAAGAGTATAACAATGGTGAATATGCTTTTCTAAGTTTCCTTTGTTGGAATTCTAAAACTTAACTGAATTATATCAAAAAAATGTCAACAATAAAATGCTCGCAAACATTTGGTACAGACAGACAATGAGTATAAATTGAATAGACTGGACAAAGTGTTCATGAAATCGTGCTTCTCTCGAGGCTCAGATGCGAATAAATGCCTATAATGGCATCTATTTAAAGAGGAATGATGAATTTTTGAACCATCCAATATAATAAGTTTCCCTTAATATATGAATGACTTAATTGATTTTAAAAGTCTTCAATATCATGGAGAATTATAGTTTATAATACAAGTTTAGATTACAAGACTCATCACCTTATGAAAATTAATGTTGCTAGGGTAAAAGCAAAAATTGTTTCATAATCTTAACATAACAAGTATAAATGAAGAAATCTTTTAAATTACTATAATTGGATAAGAGAAATACTACTTAGCAACCATCTATTTATATACATATGTATCTACAATAACATTCTATATGTCCAGTATAAAAGAAAAATCCAAAGAAGCATAAATCATCATGAACAAAGGAATTAAAGATATCCTTGGACTACTCTGCCCATATATGTACCTACATACACTGTGTACATATTTAGATGTATGTGGTTTGTAGCAAATATAACAAAATTTTATTATTATTAAAATGACAGCAAAAGAACAACTTTTTGAGAAATGACAAGCACGATTAAATTATGTGACAAAAGGCAGATGGGTGCCATAAAATCATTACATCGACACAATGCTTTCAAAAGAAAACTGAAGAAAATGAACTACTATAATACGAGTAGTACCTACTATTACGATAACTTATTCTACACAAGTTATGATTATGTAACTACGTACAACAGTACAATATTTTTGGACATGATGATTTTAACGATAACCACAAAATGTCCTCAAAATTGGGACAGAAAGGGACAGGACAATGTAATATGACTGATATCGTTGTGAATAAGAGATTAATGAGGAAAAATATATACAAAATATGGCATGCCATAATCGTACTATGAATGGTAAATTACAGAAATACTGAATTTAAAAATTTAAAGGACCTTCCTTTTCATTCATTTTAATTCCTCTATAACCCATATCAAAGATCTCTTTTTAACAAAGTAAATACAAAGACAATACGTTTGTTTAAATTTTTTCTTATATTTATATATATTTCACTGGAACACAGAAGTTGAATCTCTCAGTGATGACCATTGAAATTACAAAGTCACTAATAAAAATAGACAATAATTTTGCTTTTGAAAAGAGAAAGAATATCTTGTTGTTAATTGACACCTGTCCTGCATATCCAAAAAGTGTTTAAGTTAAATTAAAAACTAATTAATGCAATAAGAGAAGTGAAGCTTGGAGAGATATGAGTCAGAATCGCACATAAAAGAATTCCGTACCTTCGTGCAGGGTATGAAGAACATTTTTTTTTCAAATATTTCAACCTCATTTTTTATTCGGTTCACTAAACATTAAGAGAGATTTGTTGTATTGCCAACTATTTAAAAAAAAAAAAAAAAAAAAATTAAATAATAAAGAAGTCTACTCCTGGTCGATGTATGATCCAGTCACTCCGATTTCTACCCGTGCAATACATGAGCTTCATAGCATAGCACAGCGCATTAATGTTTTTGTGAGAATTGTTGTAAAAACTGCACGCAGTGCATATTGGTATACGCGGTTCTTGTAAGGGAACCCCTTTAATTTTTTAACTTTATTATATTTTTATTAATATCGTTATAGCGGCACTTGAATTACACACTCTGTGAAAATTTTAAATTTGTCTTAACTATTACGGTTCATGAGATAGAGCCTTCGGATGAATGGATGGACGGACGGACGGATGAATGGAAGGACAGCGAAGGTTTAGTAATAGGGCTCCGTTGGCACCCTTTGTGTTACGGAACCCCAAAAATGTTTGAAAAACTCAAGTATTGCGCAAGGTAGAAGCATTGTCAAACTTTCAAGACTATAATGATTTGATTGAAGGTTTTCTAGGATGATTCTGATCGAAATGAACCTTTGATTGATCGAATCCACAATAACGAAAACTCTTCTTTAACGATGTCATTGTCCGGCCCAAATAACTGTACATACATTATACGCTTATGGAAGCCAATGGCATTTTCATTACATAATCTATTCTATATCCTTGTCATGCTGATCATTTAAATTTTATAAATTCATAAATATTTTATGGGGTTTTTTCCTCCAACATATGTATGTCTGAGTTCGACTATCGAATATAGTCTGTCAGTCTTAAATTTCATCCTGATTCCATTTCTGCATAAGTATATACTTTACGGGTTTGCCGCCGACGTATGGTTTTATGTATAACAAAAATCATGACAAAATGATAATAGTCAGTAGTACAATATTAAGTAGAGAAACTATGAATTACATTTTCATAGTATTCAAGATGTTAGAAGTTAGTAAGAGGCTCTTTTTTTATTGTCTTGATTATTGTCACTTTCATCGCATGTACAATTTTTCCGGTCTTACATTCCATTTTCGGTTAGTCTTGCATACCATTCCATCCGCTTATAGTAGTCACTATAGTATACTAACCATTTACTCTTCTATTATATATGGGCACAGGATATAATAAAGTAAACAAAAAGAATTTAACGAGTTCAACTCATTCCAATAATAAAGAAAGGACAAGAAATCGAAATTCTGCAATATTAAATGCTCATTGTTTGTGTTTGTTTAGTATTTGGTTTTTCTTTTATTCTATTTGTATTTTTTTTTTCTGTTAAATTGTAGTTACTGAAATAAATTTTATTGCCATATACAATAGTATTTGCTGGAACTATTACAACTTCTATTGATTTTGTTGGTAGTGTGTTTAATAAATTGACAAACAACATTTTCTAATAAGACATAATGGAACGAAAGGCAGAAAATACAATAGGAAAATACCATAACAGGTAAGAGAGTGTTATAATCGGTTAAGTTAGGTTAGGTAAGGTTAGGTTAGGTTCAGTTCAGTTCGGTTCGGTTCGGTTAGCTATTGGCTATCGGACACCACGTATCCATCCGTGTAATAACATTCAAGGGAAAAACTACAATATTGTACTACTTAAAATAAATAGAAACAATGTAAGGAATGCCTGTGGTGATGGTGGTATTTACTTTAAGGGGTGTATCATATTGATTTTTTTTTCTCAGTATAAGGGAAATTTACTATGTGCTACAATGTGTCACTCACTCACTCTTGCACTCTAAAAGTGGGAAAGGTTGTTCTGACATACCCTTTTTTTTTTTGGAAAAGGCTTTCAGGTAGGAGCCGAGCCATCTATCTAGTTCATCTTTTGCTGGATTAATTTTGTAATTTTTCCCAAATATTCGTTTCAAGGTAGCAAGTTACAATAAAGTTAATACAATTATTGGAAATATAGTAAACTTAGAGACATGAGAGAATCATCACCATCAACCAAGTTAATTAATACTCATGATCATTGATCATACATCTAAGTCTGTTGTTTTCAATCGATGTATCTATCACACCACTTGGATGAGACGAGAGATTCTTGAAGAGTGTTGTCGCCTAGGACATCACATGGTCTCAAAAACAAAAATATGATTCAGTCAAAACTGTGTCTTGAATGTTGTTAGAGGTTCCGAGACTTGCATTGCCTATGGAACCCAATCATTGTCATAAGCTAAGATATAACATTACATTAAACACTACAATAATTTTAAATTTTTATAAATCAAGATAAAAGTCCCAAAAAACAGTTTCAATATACTCAGACTTTTAACCTCATTTTGGTATGGTATAAAAATAATCTCGCCTTAGGAAATTTCTCACTAGTGTGCTGAAATGCTAAATTATTCTACTACCAAGACTTTGTTGAAAGCGCTCAAGAGGATAGCTTGATCAGAAACAACTCTATACATTAGATTAAGAATGTGCAAATCAGAAAGGGACAAGAAGAAACCCTGATGAAGGGTCACTACATGATATCCTAGTGTTCTACAATAGCAAACCGAACATTGTACCGATTTATCTTAGAACTGAAGAAGTTGTATGAATTGAATTGTAGTTTAGGTGAAGAAGACTCTTTTCATGCGAATCTCTTCGGACTATTTGTGGTTTCTGTCAGTATATGCATGTCTTTTTAAATGCTATGACAAAAATGTCATAAAAAACTTGGTGTATTATTCATTTACAACTGAAATTGCGTAGACATTTTAAAGTAAGAGAGCATTTTTGTTAAGACCAGGGATCAATGTTACTCCTTGTTCTAATGGTCACAAATTGCCTTAATACAACTAATTTTGTTGTTATTGTTGCTCTTGACTGATTTTCGCGCAATTAAATCGATATTAAATAAACATACCTATATGCGGATGACACGAAACTGGTTACTCTGTTACAGCAATAGCAATAACAACATCACCATCAATAAAACTAAAGTAAAGTAAACCAACAAACCCGGTAAAGTCGTAAAGCACGCATACAAAAGCAATAACATTACCAACAACAACAAGAATACTATTAAAAATAAAATTCACGCTTGCACCTCAATACTTCTATGCCTCTATGTAGCACTCCTCCCTGATAATATAGAAAAGAACATGCCGCACGTCTACCAACTTAGTATGTATTTCACTATGCAGCTCACAAAGGATTCCATAACCGTTTCATCAAACCTTTAATGGAAAGCGAAAAACAACTTTTAAATATTGTAGAGTAATATTTTTCTATATACAGAACTATGTATCTATGTACTCTTGTGTAATGTTTTTAATTTGATCTGTCTATAGGCTTTTGAGATAAAATGTTGATCCCTTTAAGTTTCAGAAATCCGCAGTTTCGGAACTCAAATACCAACTGGATAAATATATACGACTATATAAATATTAAACTAACAAGGGAAATATCGGCGAATCTATTATAATGGGATCGATTATTTTTCAGAAAATATTAGCAAAATGTGGTGCAGATCTGGTAAGTTTTATTTTTCGGACGAATTTCGATCAGAAAGAGAAACATCCTTGAATAATAAAATGATGATGTATTCTGAAGATATGATTTAATTAAATATATATTTCTGGATAAAGTTATACATACTTGGTAATGAATTTATATTCAAGAATAAATGATTTTGAAAATGGTAAACGTACATACTCGTACAATGAGTAGATGGCGATAAAAACTTGAAATAGTAAAAAGGGGTGGATGGAAATGAATTCATACATACATACTTGTATTATTCTATTGATTAAAAAATTACCATTTTTAAAAATTATTTAAGTAGACTAAATAAAGTTTTGCTTGTTTTCCGATTTCATTTGTAGACTAAACATTTTATTACTTTTTTCAGTCTAAGAAATAAAGAAATGAAAAAATTCCCTCGAAAGAGGAACGTGTTTTGTTTTAAAAATATTTAAATGGATCAACATGGATGATCTTCGAATGAAACGTGGCAGACTTCTTAAAATAGACATGAGTTACAGACGACAGCAGACGTGTTGCATGGAAAAATTCTCACAAAAGAGACATGAGTCAATGAATGACTAAAAAAGGGATTGCGAATGTTGTGTCGGCTGTTGCTAAGAGGGTCTCAGTCTATTCGTATAATCATTATCAACATCATCATCATCATCACTCTCTGTGTGCCTTACCATATGTTGTTGAATGTTATTTGTTGCACTGTTGCAGTAAGTCAAGATACTTGTATAGTATTGCTTAATATAGTCAATCAGACAGAGATGACAAGCGAGTTTTATGAGATTCGGCAAAGAAAATGGTATTTGTTTAAAGAGCAAGTCAAAAAATTCAATGGTTTTCAAGAAAATTGTTTGTTGTCTGGTACTTATGCCAGCCCCAAAAGTGATTGTTCTGTGAGTGTTGACCATGAGAATTATGGATTTGTGTAAAATTGCGCAGTTTAAAGTAAAGCGAGTTCAATTAATTTCTATTTTTCTTTTTAAAACATTGAATTGGTAAAAATAAAGACATTTTTAAGAAACGAAAAAGTTGCAGTATCAGCAAAAGCCTTTGTGAATACAGATGCAGTAGTTGACACGTCCTTCAGACCCACATGCATCATCAGCAAATGCCACATCATGATGTACAAAGCAATGGCGGGACTTCCTTCTAATCGCTTGTCAAATGCTCTTTACATATAGTTCAATTAAGGATTAGATTTGCATAATCATATATTGGATTGGATTAAATTGGGAAAGGACCGAAACTATTCACTTTGGACTCTATTATTAAAGCTGCTTCGAGAGTCTGGTATTCATTGAGCATTATAAGACTGTTTTTGGAAATAATATTTTCATTTCTGTTGATTCTTGGATGGCAAAGGCTGGACCTTATTAAACTTTCCTTTTCTTTATTACGTATACATAATCCACATTTCTCATTATGATTGATCGTATTGATATTGTAAACGTATATTGGCGTAGTGTCTGTAGTATCCTGTTAGACTTAGCCCCAGAGTAAGTATAAATATAAGTTGTTTTGCGAGAGGTGGAAGGCAATAATAATAGCAATAGTAATAATACTCCATCCAATATTGGAGAGCATTTCCTTCAAGCTATTGTTTGAATTTTAAATATGTGTCACTCCACTGCAGCCGATATAGAAGGGTTCTGGTCCTGTGCTGCTCTGTCTATTCATTCCCAAAATGTCCAATATGTCTTGAGACCCAAATAAGATGTTATTGTATATTATATTGTTATAGTTTCACATATTTTTCTATCTTTTTCTGTATCGACATATATTCTTCTATAAAACTATGAAGTTATCTATCTAAATATACATACATTCATACATATATAGATCATTTTATGTTGCTATATGTATGATTGTCTGTGTCAAAGCCATTACTCAATGGCAAATGATGACGACGATGAAGGCGACGCTAAAAAATCAGCAATGAAAAATAGAGAAAAAATTGAAAAAAAATAGAAAAAATAAACCATGAGCTCTAAGAGGAGCAACACACGATTGATGGCTGTAACATGTGCCGGAGTATGGGACACGATTTGCTACTATTGACTATGTATGAAAAAATAGAATAAAAAACTGGCGCAAAGCACTTGAAGAAAGCATGTACATGCAGCAGAAACTTCAATTTATTATTTGCATCTTTTTTTCCCTTTGCAGCTTAAAGTGAATGCTACAAACACACATACTCTTATACAGATACATACACTCTTACTCAGAAGTACGTGCTTACTCATGTGTATGGATGCTTCAGTATTGGTATGAGTCTTGTGTACGTAATATGTGTCTTCCACGCCAAACTTTGAATTTCCTTTCATTTAATTATACCTTGTACTCAGGCTTTAAGTTTATGCCGATAAAGATTATATAACTTCCAACACCATAGAGTAGAAATAAAGATAATCAGCAATGACAAGAGAAATCGATTGAACCAAGTACATATATGTTGTCCTGTCCCTCAGTCCAAAGTGATTTTCAGAATAGAATTTGTAAAAATTCAATCCATCGTTTATCATTGATAAATAATAATTATAAAAAAAAAAAATATATGCTATAGTGTTATATTGATAAGTTGTGATAAATTATTGTCGAGAATTCAACAAAATTCGCTTCGATTTAATAAGATGAACGTATAATTGATCTAAGATTCCTTCCCCACCTAGAAGTATAGGCAAAAAATAGATTTTAAATAAGGTCGAAGGAGAGCGGAACCAACTCATTTTATATAGAGCGGATGCACATTTTGATGGCTTGCATAAATCATAACATTCGAAATGATTAAAAAAAACTTACAGAATTGTTCTGTCCAATGTTTGCAAGCATTTGTGTATAAGGTTCTTTAATTAGTATACCATAAAGATTAAGATATAATATTTCGAGGAATTTGTTTCTCAATAGTATATTATGTTAAAAATTTCTTTTCTTTTGGAATATATGATGACTTCTTAGTATTGCAGTTAGATTTTTCTTCGAAGCATGCTAATTGCAATGCGTTTATGAAATGCGTTTCAGATCATTAAATGCTTCATGCCCATGTTCACTATAGTATATCTAAAATGGTATAGCATATGGCACTAAATGATTTTCATGAAAGCAAATTTAGTGAAGCATTTGAAGTTGCGAGAAATTATTGAAGTTGGTATATATTTGTGGTATTTAAAAAAGTAACTCAGTAAGTAATATAAGTGAGTAAGTTTAGCCATTAAAAAACTGCAAGTTACTTTTTATGTCATTTTGAAAGGGATTGAGTTCTTTGAATGCTTTTAATTTCGATTCATTTCGCAGCCTGCCTTTGCCGTTGAATCATTTACTTTGGAATTTTTTTTTTGTTTTTTATGCTCATAAACACATTTAAATCGTTCGTGGACTGTTGAAGTTTATATGTAAGTACTATGTTTGATATAATGATGTCATCTAAAGTCATCTGCCCTGCCATTGTGAAGTTGCTGCACTTGAAAATCATTTTTTAAACTTTTTTTAAGATTTCCATTTATTTTTGGTTTTTTAGTTTTTGAAATAGCAACAGTTTCTTGTTGAACTCTTTATCTGAAAAAGCAATAGATATTGTCGAAAGGCTTGTACGCGTTTATACCGCATTTTTCCATTCAAAACACCAGAAAGTGAAGTTTGGATCTTTGAATTTTTAAAGATTGAAGTATTCCCTTTTCAGTTTGAAAGTGTGGTAAATTGTGTGTTGGGGAAAATCCTTTGGTTTTTCGTGTGAAGCCGTTTGACAAACACAAAAAATAATTAAAGATAAATGTTTATCATAACTGAGGACATGCCATGCTACGTTACGAGGAGAAAGGAACAAACATGTGTGGATGAGATAAATGAGAATATTACAGCACAAATAGACATACAAGAAAAGATTGGAGGGGCAGAATTTGATGCTTTAAATTGCTAGCCACATGCCTTCATTAAGTTTATTTACATTGAACTTTAAGTCGAACTGGGAGTCGAGTGATTTCCACCAACCAAAGTTTATTGCAACACCATTTTCATTTCCATGTGGATGGATGATAATAAAATTCAGATAGAAGACAGAACTGACTGAACAGTAACCGAATTGAAAGCCTTTAGGCGCATATCTTAAATCAGCTTTGGCGTAAATTCGCTTTCGTTTTCTCTTTGCAAATTGGGCACAGCCGGTAGCATTTGACTTAAGCCATTTGTATATCAAACGAACCATGGAACCATAGTCGAAGAATGAGGAAGGCCAAATAAAGGAAGGCATGCAGACAGGCAGGAACGTTGAGAGTATGTTGAGAGTTTGTTAAATCAAAACAAACAAGTAAAAGCGCGCTAAAATATGCGTTTAGTTCAACTATGTATTAAATACCCTGCACCTAGTGATAAGTTTAGAGTATTGAGCGCCCTTGAGCAAAGTAGAATTCTGAAGTTCCCAATACATTCAACCGAACTCTGTGATGATCTCTTGCACTAATAGTTGGACTGACTGGTGACAATTCTTTGGCCTTGGTGTATTCTCCATCCTCCTCCATTTTACTTAGAACCTCAGGTATTTGTCCATAGGCAAACGCATCAGTTTCTATGTACATACGTATTTCTATGTCACTAGACTATATGGATAATATGTATGGGATGCAAAAGAACATACTCCATTTAAGTGTTAATATAAATCACTCTGTTTGATTACAGGGCATTTAAACGCATAATAAACCATGTCTCGAACCACAGTTGTGGCAAGTGAAGAAAAGTGATAGGAACATCGTCACTGTCCTTAGCAACTCTCTCATTATACTTTTCCATCTAATTCAGTTCAGCTGAGTGATACATAAGTACATATATACAAACACACATACTTATTATTAGTACCTAAAATTGTGGCTTTTAAGTTTAAAGGGGTAGTATTGCCTTTTATCTCTCTAAGGTGTTGTTGTTTTCTTTCTTTAGCCTTAGTCCTTGACATTATGAATAATTATGACAAATGAGAAATTTTAGCCAAAAGTGTTGACATGGTTATCAAAACTGACAGCCAACTAAATTGTCCAATAAAATAAGAATGAGTAAGCTAAGATTTAGGAAGGCACTTAAGTTTTGATTGTGACTTGGACAGGCTAATGCGACTTCATACTATTTAAACACCTCGTTTGCAACAGATTTCTATATAACTATTGTATAAAGCCACCATCAGCTTACTCCTATTCTTACAATATTTCTCTCTCATATTTTGTATATTCTTCTGTGATATGAAGTAATGTCATGTGATGTGATGCTTAAAGCGATTCTTCGCTTCTTACTTACTCATCACTCCTCCTGGGTTCTTCTTTGTGTGTTGTGTTGTTCTTTTGTTGTTACTTTGCTCCTTTACATTTTCTTGTCATTCTTCTTGTTGTTTTGTCTTGTTACTCTTTGTTACTCTCAGTCTGTTGTCGTTGCATCTTTACATTTGCGCCGTGACGTCTTTAGAGTTGTCAACGACAAATGTTGACGTCTGTTGCTGACAGAAAACAGTCGTCGTTGTTCTTGTATGATATTTATACCTTTAAGTTCTCATAGTTAGAATATGTGGTATTATCATTTTTCCATGATTTTTGAAACGTATTATTAATAGAAAGAAAGCATGAAAATTGAAAAAATGGGGATGATTGTTAGGCAGGCAGTGTTTTTATTAAGAAGGAACACCGCATCATACTTGGCTATGTTTATCTGCTGTTCATTTCATTCTCGGAAACTATCTAGAGAACTATTATACGTATGAAATCCTAAAATTTCCTATAAATAGATGCCATAATCTTCTGTTGAGTCTTGGCTTTACTCATCCTTCTTTTCCTTCTCTCGAGACCAACAAGTTTGTTTCAATTTCTTTCTTGTTATACACCCACCCTCTACAAGAATAGTTAATCTGTCTATCCGATTTCAGGAATCAATCAATGTATTTTAATAGAAAAAAAAAAAAAAAGTCACCGTCATCAATAGGATTGAAATATGAAAACTAATAAAATTCATTCCGATACAAGTGGGTAAGGGAATTTCAATAATGCTAAAGATAAAATCAAGGGTGGCAAGACTAAATGAAGCCTTCGTAGTGAATTTAAAATTGTATGGTCTTGTTACTAAGAACTAAACTGAAGATTGAGCGGAAATCCATATAAGGAGGGAACTTTTCTTGCTGGTTTAGATTAATTTACAGCTTTCGATTCAATATCACGCTTCCTTTACGAGATTTAGATTTATTTTGGTCTTGGTCTTAGAGTTTGGTTATAAAGGACTTCTCATGATTTGGAGGATTTTCCTTACAGTGCAGGGTACCCAATAGTCAGCAAGTAAATCCTATGAAACAATCCAATTGTTTCGCTTTTGCATTATTTGGTGGGGAGGGAAGGGGCTGATGTTGTTGGTGATGCCATGTAAATGTAGATTTTTCTTACCCTTAATATGCTTAAACTAGAATGTTGCTTGCTGCATTTCTTTGCCGCCCCCACTTTCACCTCCCTTTCTATTCTTCTTTTTCCACTTTGTATTTTGAGTTTCTTGCATTTTTTAGCTTTTCTTTCTTCTTTCTTTTTGTTTCTTTTATTCGTGTTTGCTATAATTTGCTGTAATTTGGTTCTTTTGTGTCTTTGTTTTCCATCAGACGTGTATTGGGTGACCTGCAGCAAAAGCTAAAGCAACAGCAACAGCAACAGCAACAAAAATACAATATCAAAGGATTGCTTTAGTTGAAAATCTCATACGTAAAAGTATGATAGAAGGGAGAGTAGAGAAAATAGTAGAGAAAGGGAAGGGAGAAAGAAATGCATGCCAATGAAAGAATGAAGAAAAAGCGTTCGTTTCATTCGTTTGTTCGCCTGTACGTTGTTCATCATAGCGTATTGGTCTAAAACTGAGAGGTCTCCATTTACGTTTCCATCACCATTTCATTTTACTTTAGAATTCTTCTTTCTTCTTTTTACGACAAGTGAGACTACAAGTACACACACACACACACACACACACACACACACACACACTCATTAGGTAATATGGTGCATATATTTATGTAGTAGTAGAAAGCAAGATAAGGATGAAAGGAAGGAAGGAAGGAAGGAAGGAAGGGTCAGAGGTCTATTGAAGGGTGAAGAAGTGAACCGAGTATAGCAATGACCTCAATACAAACTGCGATTTTTATGCAATTTTTAGATAAAGTACACTTACTCACAAGCACACAAACTGCCAACTCACACACCCATAGATGCACATACATACACTCATACTCTACTATGTATATAAATGTGTAAGACTACATGTATGTACACATATGTGTATCTATGTGGGTTGGCAATGGGTTGGACTTTGGACAGAACAAAACGGAATAAAACTAAAACAAGTTGCGTTGATCGTTGAGTTAATTTGAGCGCAAAATGTTTACGTTGCTACAGTAGCCTTATGCATTTGCACCTCTTTCACCATCACTACCATCATCACTACCGACACCCGTCACCAACATCACCTTTATTGTAGCCCCCATGGCCCCCTCCCTGAATCCAATAAAGCGTCAAGAACAACAACAATAACCAGAGTGGAACATCAAGAGCAACCAAGCCCACGACACTCGTACACAGTTGCTAACATTACTTTTCTTTTCTTTATTTAAAGCGTCATTTCTATTTCTATTTTTTACATATATTTTTCTACCTTTGAATGTGTGTATAGTCAGTTATCCTTCGTAGAGTCACTTTTGACATTCATTCATTCATTCAATCGTTTGTTCATTCGTTTTGCTTCTCATTCTCATTTCTCCTCTTTAACATTTTTAGTAAGATTTGCCTGTCTGTCATTCTTTTGCTATTCCATGCTTTGTACAATAATATCATGAATGTGCGATTTTGTTTCGAGTTTCTTAATCTCTTCTTTGGGGGATTTATAATTTCAAAAATCTGTGATAATAGGTTTTGGTTTATAATCTCATTTCAGAACAGACTAGTCACTTTCGACATGACTTCACCACCTCCCTTCTGCCCTTCTGCCTTCTCCCTCCACAAGACTCATGATGCATGATTTCTGATTCATGACTACTCATGTGTACTGGGTATGTATATTTCATTTCATTGTTAAATTATTGTATATCTTTTTTGAATTTGATAAGGAATTTTTTTGATTTTGAAATCATGTTCCCCATTTTATTATGTATGTATGTATGTACATACTCCCTATTTATTCCATTCCACTCATGAACATTGTATTTTATATTATAATACAATAACAATTTTCATTGCTATCCTTAGTTCGAAATCTTCAATAAATTGAATTTTGATGTTTAGCATTTAAGTTTCTCCCATTGTTAAGCAAAGAATATTCATTTCTGTATCTCATAATCATCACAATATTCATCATCATTATCGTCATCATCATCACCATCGTCACCATCGTCATTATTAATTCATTCACTTTACACTTAGGGATGTTCTATGCTCTATGACAGTAATTCTTAAATTTATGTAATCGCCATTCTGAACATCATCAGAGTTTGTGAATTTAATTTATAAGATCTTTGAGCCTCATTTTCTCAACAAAAAATGCGTGCCAACACACGGTTTTTTTTTGTACAATGAATTTTGAGCTGGTAGGAGTCAGGAGTCATCATAGTCGACCTGCTTATTTTATATATGCACATATTATTAATTATATCTATCTGAATATTTATTAATATAATTAAAAAGATTTATAAAATGCATGTTCAGTAGCGCATCCCTTCCCAGTTGTATGTACACCACATCCAGAATTTTTCTGACCTCAGCAGCATCATGTCTTATCCGGCGCATAATTTTTATTACCTAAATATTTGTCTATAATAATTAAGTCTGAGATGGTCCCAGTATTTCCATTGTGTTTTATTGGCAGAGGATTTCAAAACTAGCTTTTTGCATATTAATACTCTTCACGTAAAACGTTGAATGTTTACATTAAAATAGAGACCCCCGGTTATGGGGGACAATAATTTACAAACCTCTGCTCTATTGACTATCTTTACTATCTCATTTTTTACTTGTTGCTTATCCAGCTCATTTGTCCTTTTATTTTTTGGTTTTATCATTGTTTTTATTTATACAATGAGTATTTATCCAATAGAAGGAAGCATATTGATTTGTTTTGCAGTTCAGATAATAATCCTCAATACTTCCACTATCATGTACTATATAATATACATACTTGTACTTCCAATTATGAGATTGTGATTTTATCGGATTTTGCTATTTAAAACTAACAAAAAAGAAAACGCAAAATAATACCATACAACAGAACATACATATTATAGAAAGTACGATATTTTTATTGTCCTTTTTCTTATGATCTCATTTTTTATTGTGTTCTTTTGGTGAGTTAGTGGGTTGTTGTGTTCCCTGTTTTTTTTTTTTTTTATATACATATTGTAAAATTGTAAAATCAACAACAACACAAACTAAGAACTAAGAACATAAACAGCTGCCATTGGCTTTGAAAAGGAAGGCATTGTTGGTTTTCTTTGTTATGGCCTAACCAGACTTTGGTTTTTATTTTACTTCTCTCCTTCTCCCAAGAAAACAGTGGTTCCGTTCCATTCCTATTTCATAACCGGTTAACGGTGTCTTATATTGAAGAAAAATGACGGACATTTGTTACAATAGTGTGATCAATCCAATTTGTTTATACTAGACATTGTAAAATCCCTTACTTTATAGCCTTACTGTGTATGAAAAACTGTATTCATATTTTATAAGGTGAAAATTTTAAATTTTGACTAGATATTGTTTGTACTACGTGTACGGGTACGTATGTGTATTATTTTTATGTACAACAATAGAAAATCTCTTATAAGTATGTATCATATATCGTTAAATATTCATACATTTCACACTAGTGTAAATAGGTTTTATCATCGTAATGTGTTGTTTATAGAGCTGTGCGTTCCGGTGAACGTATAAAGTAGAGTTTCTTAAGTATATACATAATAAATTTTATATTCTTACTTTTGTATTTTGTCCACTTTTGTTCACTTTTTTTACAGAGGAAAGAGAGAAGTTTTTTAAGAAACTGTGTCATATATGGAAATGATCAATGTGACGAAAAGAATAGATAGAACAATGTCCTTCAGTATGTTTAAATGCAAAGTAATTTTTTGGTTTTCGAGGTGACACATTTTTCTGTCACATGATATGTAAAATCCGATAATTGGAATAAGTAGCCCGCATACAATTAACATTTCTTTAAAAATTGCACTTACTTTAAAGATAAATTAATGTTAATACCACAACTTTTGATACTCTTTACGTAGTTCTAGCAAAGGCCGGCGTGTGTTGCTGCAACCCCGTCGTGATGTTAGTGTGGGATTTTTGTAGTCATTATTCTTGTGAAAATTATATGGATTGTTTTGATCTATAGAAATGAAAATAAGACAACTTAATATAATAATCGAATGGTGGATTACCATAAGATATATAGATTCCCGCCATCTATAGTTTGAAAATGAATTCTATAGCAATGAGTTTATTGTATGGGACTTATTTATATATACAAAAACTTTCGAGCTGCAACAAAATGGATAGCATATAAACATTATTCTTGAAAAAATACAGATACATGCCAACTTTCATGCTGATTGATCAAACGTTGTTGGAGTGAAAAGACGTTAAACAGTTGTTCTCGTCCTATATATATATATATAGATACGTATAAAGATAGATATGGTATTAAGTTTGTGTGTAAGATCTATTCTAAAAGTTGATTTGATATTTTTGTTTACCCTAAATTTCTCTCGTTGCCATTCCAATTTGTTTTTCTATGTTGTAGTACAATAGCTTAATATCAGATCATAATAGACTTCTTAATATGCACGCTTAAGAGCTGTAAGGCATTTAATAATAAACGACACTTAGTGTCAGGACAAAAAAATGAATAAAAGAACTTATAATTGTTATTATTTGTTGCGAAAATACAATTTTTTTTTACATTCGTTATGACACAATAATTGTGCAATAATGTGCATTTACTTCCCGCCTTCCTTCATCTTATTAAAAATCACCACATTTTATCCATTATATTTTAAATATTCAGTTCAGAGAAAGAGATAAATAAATAATATAAAACCAAACTTTTTTTTCAGCTGTTCACTTCTCATGCGATAAATTTATTTTGCAATTATAATTTTTTATTTAAGTGGAAATTAATATTTTTATTTAACAATGTTCATGCTGTAATGCGAGGAGAGTATCTAGGCCCATTTATTATGTCACGTCGCCAGCTCGTTATACTTATGACAAAGAAGTAGTAAGTAGTACGAGGGATAGGAATTGTGGGTAGACACAAGAAAGTTGTTGCCTTGTTTTATCACCATAAATCCTAAAGGCAAAATTTGATTTTTATTGTAAAATAGTATCAAGATATTAATGTTCGAAATAACGCTGTAGGCTTTAGGCCACACCCCCGTCCATCTTTAAGAGAAATTAAGTGAACTAAAGCGCTGGTGTTGGGGGCTGAGTCTGATTAGATTAGATAAATGAATGGACAATGGGCAACAAATTAAAAACCCAAACACAATACATAAACGTACAATAAAATTATATACATGTAAGTATAAGGAGCAACAAGAATGAGAACAACAAACTACGTTACATAAATTAAATTATATTAAAATATAGACTCATATTTTTTCACTTACATTCTGGAGAGGAAGCACTTCCCAGCGCAATACAGCAAGAGTAACTGTAACTGTAACAGTAACAGAAATAGGTAGGTATGAAGATACTTATGGGAAAAGTGTGTGTGGCTATTTTGAATAGGATACTACTACTACAAGAAAGTACTAGTGGCAGGGAAGTAGAAGCAAGTAAAGGCACAAGTCAAGTCAATGGCTGGCAAGCGAGCGAGTGAGCCAAATAAGCTTTTTAAATCAAACCGAACAGAACGTGCTTCGGGGTCTTAATAGCGCAATAATAATAAAAAGCGTCCAGTCCAGTCTTCTTGTCTTGTTTAGGTCTTAAAAAGGCTGCAACGTTAATTGTGTAATCGCCATGAAAACGTTTTATGTTCAGCGCCCCCTCTATCCCTACCTCTACTCCATCATTGACTTTGGTCGGACTGTCGGTCGGTAGCTCGGTCTGTGAGACGGTTCTGATGTTATAAAGTCATCTGATTTATTAAATGGCAACAACGCACAGCATATACTAGTGTTCAATGAGTCTCATTTCCCTCCTCTCCTCTCCCCTCCCCTTCCCTACACACCATCATCATCAATAGCCAGTCGACATTACCGACGTAACAACAACAATTTCTCGAAATCTCCTCAATTCCTTTTCCATAAGAAAAATCGTAAAATTTCTAGCTTCTGTCTTTTGATTGTTAATGGTGATGAAATTTATGCTCGATACCGATTCTAGTTGGCTACCTCACTCAACTCACCATTAAACTAACTAACTAAGATACTCGTAGAACATTGAACGAAATGAACGCGTGTCAAATGAATGCCGGTGCAAATGTGGCGCCTTCAATTATGGAAAGCAGCGCACAAAAGCATTTCATAAAACGATATGAAACTTCTCACACCAGGTCAATTTGCACGCCCCTCCACCACTTCCACCATCACCATCATCACTACTGCTATTGCCAACCGATTTCCAGATGAGAGCTCGCTTCTCATTAATAATTGAACGAAAATGGAGATGCGTGTGACGGCGTGTGTTTGCATTAAAACTTTACATTACTTGAATTGGCCTTGCTTGGGTTTTCGCTTTGGCATGAGCATGGACCAGTGCCTGAGCCTGTCTTACACTAGTACTATTATTGTATTTTTACTTGTACAACTGGTCAAATTGAAAACGAAAACGAAAACGAAAAGGGGAAATGTCTATGGCAAATCATATTGTGTTGTAGTTGTAAAACATTGATAACGACATAAAGGAAGAAAGGCACACATATAGTTTGTCTGGCAGGCAGGCAGGCAAGCAGGCAGGCAAGTTAACGCAAGGATGTAAAAATATCGAGCATCCCCTACCATTGTAGTATTTTACAGTACCTACATACATACAACTACAGTTCCACATTCTACTTTTTATGGTACCTTTTTGTTAGCGTGCAAAACGTGTCTTGTCTTGTTTTGTGTGTGGTGTCATGATAGATGAATCGATGATTTAAACTTCGAGCAACAACAAAAAACAAGATAAGTGGTGAAAAAAAAAAAAAAAAAAAAACCGACAAAAAATTAAAAGATAAATGAAGGAATGGAAATACAATAGTAGAAGTAGAGTAGAGCAGAACAAATGGTATAACACACAACAAAAAATGTTACCAACTCGTAGTAATTTTTTTCTGATTTTCTTCAGTGAGCTTTCTTGTTTACTATTTTTTTTTTTTTTTTTTATAACTTTCACACATGGAATGAATGAATGATATTAATATTTCTCGATATTGTTTATAACACACTGTTACGGAAGAAATAGACCACTACCAAATCGATTTACTTAAATGTTTAACATTGCAAGAGTTCATCATCAACATCAACATCAACATCTCATCGAGTCTACAATGCATGTTATATCTATACAAACTTCATACATAGTAGTCACACTGGTATTAGAGATACTCGTATCAGGCAAAGAAGAAATATTTTTCATTTACTTTTAATACGTATACGTACGTACGTATACTAAATGAAGTACATACTTAGTATATATGAAATTATGTCTTGGATATTTTCCATAATCATTTTGCTTTATCACTTCATATGATCACAATTAATGTAGATAAAATAATTTTTTTTTATGCGATTTAAAAGACTGAAATATATGAATTGTTCAGACGATTGACAGATTAGATCCTGATCTATGGTTAACAGTTTGATAGAGTCTAAGCAAAATAGTATTGTGAATTTTACTCGTATTAGGTTCTACAAGAGAATTATATTTCCATGTTTGTATTTCTGGTATTAAGGAATGTAAAATTTATATATACGTTACTTATTTACTTCTAGTGCTGCTGCTGCTGCTGCTTTTGGTATGTTTATCGTTTTCAATTTGCTTAGTGGTAGAGATAGAAAACATAGTTTTAGTATACAATAGTTTTTTTTAGACTAAGGATTTCATGTATCAAAAGAAATAATTACAAAAAATCAAGTATACGTATGTATATCAAAAGAAATATGTACATGTATTGAAGTACTAAGCAAGATTGTTATTTCAAGAAAATTATTCTCTCCAACAGGTTAACGTTGAAATATTCATAAATTGGAGTGGGTAGACAAATTTAGTCTTTGTCGTTGTTGGTTGGTTGGTTGGTTGGTTGGTTGGTTGGCATCGTCATCTCCATTGAAGCGTGTTAAATAATTTCATTGTATGTATATGTACATAAATTTATGACATTACATGAGCCTCTATCATTCCTACTCTCTTTCCCTCTATCTCTCTCTCCCTCTCTCTCTATCTCTCTCTCTCTTTCTCTCTTTCTTTGGAACATTTATATCTATATTTTTCTGATATAACATGTATGTGAGTATATGAGTGTGAATTGTTGTTCTTTTTGAAAATTGTCAATCACATGCAATTTAAATAAATTGAGTGTTTTATTGGGTTTTCAATTTAATACGAAATGCTCTCCGTGTTTTTATATTTTTCCGTTTATTTTTTCCTTTTTTAGGTCGCGGAGGAATACCTCATTGTTGTTGTTTTTGCGTTTGTGTTTGTGTCTGTTGTCATTGTTGTTGTTGTTGTTGTTGACAACGATATCACATTAATCATTATAACCTATCGATGACGGCGGTGGCGATGGCGATGACTTTACTACAACAATTTCCAACTAAAGTTGATAATGATGATAATGAGAAGCTCTCAAAAAAAAAAAAAAAACAAAAAACAATGAAGCCTTGTAATAGAAATGAGCAACAACTGTTATGGCTGCCTTATTAAATCCAATTTAGCAGATACAAAATTATAAAACAGATAGAAGATACATACATAAACTGTTCGAGTCAGATATTTCCATTGAATTGTTTTTGGGATTACATATTCCAGTCATCAGGGATTTATGTATATTTTACAATAAATAGTAAACGAGTATGTAGAAGCTCAAAAACTTTGTGAAACTAAATAGTGTGGCTAACTAAACTAATGAAATGACCATTTAAACAATAAATTTTCAATTCTAAATCTTTGTTACTTTTCTTTTTATACTCTTCCGGTAGTGAATAGTATTATAAGTTTACCATGAAGTTTGTAATGCACAGAAGGAAATAAAGTATATAGTATATTATTGATCAGTGCAACGAGACGAGTTCATTTAGCCATGCCACACAATAGGTACAAATTCATCAACCATGTAAAATGCATGATCATAAGAATACTGTACCGCATAGCTTCCATAGAAAGAATGTTTTCTAAGGGATGCATGAAGAATATTACATCTTCGACATAATCAAAGATACCTTTCTTTTTGATTTTTAAGATAGAACTTACCTAATTTCGTTGCAATTGCGTAGTAAAATTTTATTTTCTCGGCAGCAACAAGTCCTTTGTCCTCTCCTCTGGCTGAAAAGATAAAAATTGATAAATATATTGTATATTCTTTAGTTATAGATGAGATGTTAAACTAAAAATAAGTTATTTCTTTTGCCGGAAAGGTAAACAACTATAGAACATAGTTCGTATGATATGATAGTGTTCACATAACAATACCTTTAGTGCAAATTTAGTTAAAAAGGCATTAAGGCATAAGTAGTTCCATAATAATATCGTTCATATCAATGTTGAAATATATGTCTCTATGTATGCACTATAATGAAATTATTATGCAGATTAGGGGGCGTTTGTTTTGTTTTGTTTTTATACATATTTTTTGTTTTGGGTCTCTTTTTCCATCATGAATATTCGGCATTGGGCGTATAATGATTGTGTGGATGTGTAAAGAAAGGGGAACGGACAGAGAGACATTGGATTGTGACAACAATAATAAACACCATATGAATTTATAATCAGTGTTCAATATATATACATATGACTCACATTTATTATGCCCGTCATTCTTTGTTAATGGTTTATCAATTTTGTTTCCATTTGCCATCATAATTGTTCCTGTGATTGTAACATACTTTACTTACAGTTATGCTTATGAAACTCTTCTATTTTACTTTAGAAAATCGAAATTCCTATTGCTTCCCAAACAATTGGAAATTTATGTATATTGAATAGAGTTTTTCCCTTTTTCCATTGAATTTCAATAAACAAAAAAAAAAAAAAACAATTTTTTAAATTGGTAAAAGTAAATGGTAAATGTATTGTAATTTTTACAAAACCCATTGAGTTTATTTTTAAACAGCATACAAAATTCCCTATTATGAGAAAAATTTCTCTATCGCATATGGGGTACAATATGAATACAAAAAATAGCTAAATGTAATATATAGTAATGAAACTGATTCTTTGCAGAGTCTTAGAATTTCAGTGAATTTCAATGAATCAAGTGAGATTGAATAAGATTGGATTTCAGATTTTCCCACTATTTTTATCAGTTTTTGCCTTGGATGAGCCACCACATGGAACAGTGCAGCACTGTCAATGTTGGAAATATTTAAGCCCGCACATGTTACAATATAAATACTTCCATATTTCTTTTAATAATTCTTTTTATTTTAATTGTTGTTTTATGACTTTGAAATGTCGTTAGTTCTTCTGTAGAACAATCAATCTAATCTTTTTAATCAATTATTCTATGGTATAAGGACTTGACATGGTGTGAATATTGCATAGAATTGCTATTAAAGTCTATATATACTAGTATGAATCTACATATATCTAATCATGATCAATTGACAGGGTGTTTGTTGGTTCCATAGTTCTTAAAAATCTGAGTTATAAGTATTTTCCTCATAACCAAAATATTGTTCTCTGAGTTTTATCATTAATAAATTCATGCATTCTATATATTGTATTACAATATTTTCCCATTAATTGATTGACTAATTGACAATCGGTTATGCGTTTTCAACTTTTATTAGTGCTAAATTAGTGGGCAAGCTTGAATAATACATGTACATAGTACGAGTAATTTTGGTATTTATTTATATGTATATATATACCTATATGTTTTTGCTATTCAAATTGAATTGGAATGGATAAAATTGAATAACATTAAGAAGTTTTGGCAGGCAGCTTAAGTACATTTTCTTCTTGTCATTGCTATTTGATGACTATCATTTGACTAATGTGGTATACTAAAAATTAAGGGGGAAAACATCTAAAACTTTAGTTCCGACCAAGCTTATTTTCATTCTGTGGAAAAGTTTTGCGTTTTCCTATTTTAAGAGTTTGAGTTTCTTTCTCAATAGTTTTAGTTTTAGTTTTAGTTCTACTATTGTATGTAGCTTTTTTGCCACATCTTTTTGCTGTTGCTCGCTCTTTTCATAATATGTATAATAATTTTGACCAATTTCCGGTAATTCAGTTTTATGCCACAACTTGCGTGTATAAAATATACATAGTATTTAGGTATATATATTTTGTTTATGTTTAAGAAGTCCTTTTCATGTTCATGTTTATTCTTTTTGTGTATGTCTTTTGACTTTTACTTTCTTCCTATCCCTCTCCCTCTCCCTCTTGACCCTGATTCCGTTCCCATAGCTGCTTCTTTCTGCCTTGCTTTCTCCTTTCATTTCCCTTCACTGTTTATATCCCTTCTTCAGTCTTTTCATTCAACCAACTACTACTAAAAGTTTAAGTATTCTTCTATATACAATATTTTTCAAGGCTATACATCTGTGTTTTTGTCTGTATTTCTGTAAGAAATCCACAAAACATAACGAAAGCTTTAATTTGAAGGAAGATGAAATGAAGGCAATGGAGACAAGGATTCAGGTGATAAAATGAGGAAAAAAATTAACAAAAAAACAAAAAAAACAAAAAAACAAAAAAGGAGAAGTAAGGAACGAAGAACAAAAAACAAACTCTCCTTTCCTCTCCGCTGCTCTGTTCAGGGTCTGGGTACACAATCAGAAATCAAAAGTATCTGAAAACTCTCTTTATGTGTGTTTGCTTGTTAGTTGGTTGGTGGCCTTTTTTTTGTCTTTCTTTCTTTTATACTATATTCATTTTTATCTCCTTTCTTCTACTTTAACTTTCTCACACTACACTTTACTTACTTACTTTACTTGACTTTACTTACCTTTTGGTTTTCTTGTTTCTTATTTCATTTTTTATGCTTTTATGCTTTTAGAAAACTTTTTCAATTTTTTTTTTTTTTTTTTGTTTGGGCTCTTCTTCATACAGCGTTACGATACTCGTACATTTTATGAGCGTTTGATATTTTTTTATTATGTAACCTGTGTGCCCTGTTCGTATATGTACATATATACCCTGTGCCCTAGAATACACAAAGTCATAGGCTGGTTTAAGCTAGAATATTGAGGCCAATGTAGCTTATCTCTTCTTCCTTTAAGCCTAAATACTTTTGATCAATTCATTCCAAGCTTAGTTACAATAAATCTAAGAAGTAGTTCCCATTTGGGACACAAATGTGTTTTAACCGAAAACTTTTGTTAAACTTTTGTTTTGGTATATTGTAAAATTACATATTAGACCAATCAGATGGGAAAATTAGAGAATTGCCGAGAATACTCCTATGAAGAATAATCATTATAAATATGAATATGGTAAAAACAATAGAACGACAAGAATAGTCGCGTTTGTCAAATGGTATGATAATAAGTATATTTTTATAATTGACTTTGCCTTTTTTCTTATGGGCTGTGAGGCCCCTAAGCGTTGTCAAGCCCATAGGTCTGTCTATAAATACACTTATCCCTCCCTGAGAAGAGCTAAAGAATAAGATTTAAGTATCACATACAATGTAAGTGGAAACGATCAGCCACTTTGACAGTCCGATAATTGATTGATTGATGGAGCATGGAAATAACGAAATTATATGTCTCAGAGAACTACAACCAAAATAAAACTATTGCTTTCCCCAAACCACCAATTGTCTGATTGCTAAACTTTTACAATAAACTTATTTATTAAGTGAAGTGTACTTACGATTTGATGTGACCAAAGGTTTTTCTTATGTAATAAGTATGTACAAATAATATTTTGAATAAGTTTTGTTATTTCCTTTGCAATGCATATTGAATAGAACTTGAGGTAATTGCTTTTGATAATTTTCACTTAGATTAGTAACACAATATTTTGTGTTAAAAGTGCCAACAATAGCAACAAGATTCAGTTGGGTCTAAGTAGGTGAGTGGAAACATGGAAGTAATGCCTAACGATCGGTTGCTCTGTGTTTGCTTGGTTGCATATCGTAGTTACGACGACATTTGATTATTGCGGTCTGTTCCTCAGTATTGCTATTTTTATTCTTACAGATTTACTTTACTCTCTCTCTCTCTCTTTCTCTGACAATTTGATAAGAAAAGTAACTTTTTCTTTTTCATCACTGCTCATTCAATTCACAAAGAAAGAAATGCTTTTTTCTTTTCAGCCTTCAGCCTTCAGTGTTCAGTTCAGTTTATTTCTGTTTGGATGAACTTGCTGCTACAATTTAGTTGCTAAGTTTTCTTCTTTTGCATACAAACTAGTAACAAAAATATATTGTAAAATTATCTTTGGGTAAATCGAAAAATAAATACCTTTGCTCAAACAATATTGTGTTTTAACTTCCGGAAAAGTATCCGGAAATTTTTTTTAGGTATCTAGATTGAACGCTTTTCCATTTTTCTTTTTTATGTTTTCAAGTTGCACAATGCTCTGAGACTAATTATGTGCAATCTGATCTGTCAACCAGTTTGCTTATAACAGATGCTTGCATCAGTCACTACACCTCAGTGTTAGAGAGTCACGATTTTTACAAAGCAAATACAAATTTCCATACTACTTGAAAATTTTGTTTTACGACAATTGCAATTTCGTGTGGAGCCAATCATTGTGAGTGTTGGAAAATATTTTTGGCAGTGATTTTGTGTGATTGAACGAGTGAGGGAGATTAACATAATTCCAGATGGCCTTCAACGATCTCAACTCTTCATATCAATGCAAACATCATTAGAGTGAAATATGATGTTGTGATTAAATATATCTTAAAAAAAGTAATAATCTTCAAATAGAAAAATATCTCCAGAGTCAGTTTACTCGATCTTAACTGATATAAGCTACTCCAACTTACAAAACGAACCAATATGAAATTATCACGCCGATTTCGATACCTCTTTTCATATTCATGTTAAATGTGTGCAAGGTACAATGAAATATGCGAAAAAGAAAACGGGAACAAAGGAAAAAAAGAAAATACAGACTGCCAGGATTCTAGAAGATGGGAAGATGGGAAGATGGGAAGTTGGGAGTGTATGCGTGTGTTTATATAATTCAACGCTTGAAGCAAAATATAATATTGTAATTGTGGGGATGAGTGTGTGCGTATATTTCAAGTACATACAGGAAACACTTTAAAGGATTTTCCTTTTTCAGATTTAACATGAAATGTTTTCTCATCCTTTTCGTTTACTACTACTACGAAAATACATATTCAAAGAACAGTCTTAATTGTTTGGGGGAAATAAAATCAACATCATGTAAACAAAAAAACCGAAAAGTCCCATAATAAGAAAACCTCATGATACATTTAGTTTACCAAATCAACCTCATGTGATATTAAATATATTTAATTAAAATAAGTCTAAAGAAAAATACAACTAAATTCGAGAATATTAATTAAATAATAATATACGTATACATAAGTAAATTAGCACTAAACTGGGTCTGTAAAATAATTTTATTTTAAGAAGCAAAATAACTGACGAAAACTATCGTTAGTTTATAATTTTAGATAAAATATTTCAAATAGAATCACAAAATTTCCAGTTAAAGAACTTTGAGGAGGAGACAAGTCAAACGGAAAAATGACACAAAACTGAAAAATACTATGAATTGCAATACATTACATTGCATTACCATTGCAAAGATTAGTTAGTTTATAATGCATGAAATCGAGATTCGGAGACCCTAAGAAGTATTCAGAAAATGTATCATGGATCGTTTGGACCTAGTCTGTGTTTGTTTGCATACATATGTAACTGTGTTTATGCTAATTTCAATTTGAGTATTCAAGATCACAGGAACTTTTTCTTATGATGCCGATGAATCCTTCTTTTTAAGTACTTGAACCAATGATGACCTAAATATGGTAGAGATAAATTATAAATTATATATATATGTTACTACCTTATTTTTTTCTTTGCCATTGTGTCATAGACGAAAATAAGATTTTACACCACTTTTGGTGCCGCCGCCACATTGAATTAATGGAATTGCATTATTAGGAGTTTCTCTATTATGGAGGAGGTTCTCTTTATTGAACAGATTAGTGATTGGACGACTGGTTAATTGATTCACATCGCTTCACATGAATTGATAAAAAAGAAATTGGTACAGGTAACTTACAAGGTATTGTATATTAAGAAATTTCTTGTAACATTTTTTTTTACATATGTATGTAAATAAATCGTGAGGTCACTCATTGTTAACTGGAAATTTTGAGAATTATATTCTACTCCTAAAACTTTCAGGTGATTAAAACATACACATATATGTGTTTCTATATTTTCGTATCTCAGATTTTAGAACGGGTGATTATTAATATTTATTATTTTTAATTTATAACATTTTATTTAGACATATTTATCTACATACAATACATACATACCTATGTAGTTCTAAAATAAAATGTGTCTTTTAGTGTCCTTCATAATATGTACTAACATTTGGCGGTCTTATACATATTAAAATGTAGGTCAAATTTTTAAAAATGAGCGAAGTTTGTCTAAAAATGCAAAAATGGGCATCTAATCACACAGAGATTGGAATACATAGTCTAGAAAATACATACAAGTACATAGATATGTGGATATATTGATGAAAATGTAAATGTATTACATATGTATACATATGTCATATGTTGAAGTATTTATCATAAATATTTATGTAATTGCAAAAATTTCATATATGTCTCATTTTAGGGCATTGAATGTGCCAGGATTTGGGACCCTGCACATTTAAATGAGACCCCCTAGTCAAATTGGAAATGTATTATTATTGAACTTTGGGTGCCCCGCTGGATTTGATTCGATTGAAAATTATCTCTGCTGATGTTATCGATATTATTTTTTTGTTGTTCATATTGCAGTTTGGTTTTGTAATGGCGCCCGATGGCGCATTATAATTTTATACTTATGAACGTACGTACATACATACGTAAGTACGTTTCCGCAGCCCCAGCAGCAACAGCTTTAAAAGAAACAAGTTTTCTTTCTTTCTTTCTATCTCTGCATATCTTTATCACTCTGTCTCCTATCTTAGTCGCTTCTTAATTTTTCTTTGCTGCATTTTTATTCATTAAAAAAACAGACCAACGAAGAAATAGACAGACAGACAGTCAGGCAGACAGAGAAACCGAAGAGAACACCAATGCAAAGCAAACAAATCAGTTGGAAAAAGCTAAAGAAGTCGGTCGATGGTCGGTCGATCGAGCCAGCTTTGCTTTGCTCTTCTTGTTTATGTTGCTTGGGTTGGGTTGAGCTTGAGATGTTGAGTTCAGTTGAGCTGAGTTGCGCTGAGCTAAGCTGAGGTTTGTTTGATGTTGTATGTTGTTGTTTCTTTGGTTGTTTTGAGTTTCGAATTATGCTTGCTCGTGGTGTGGTGATGGAGACTTTGGCACAGGTGCAACCTTTTTTCCACAAATTTTTGTTGTTTTACTAACTAAACTAAATGTGATGCTGATGCTGATGTTGATGTGGATGTGGATGCTGGTGGTGATGTGGTGATATTTAATGTTTTATTTTAAACCGGTTTTAAAGGAAGCTGAAGCTGCTGCTGTTGTTGCTTTGGTTAATGCAAAGATGCAAAGCAAAGCAAAGCAAAAAATCAAAAACACAACCAAAATAAAAAAAAAAAAATAAATAAGAAAATTGATCACTTCAACTCACTTTGTAACAATTTAAATGGAAAACAACTTGCCGCGGCTGCTTGATATGTTGATGACTCGAGGCAACAATCTCTGGCAACGGCAATGGTGACGGTGGCTTCGAGTCTTGGGGGGATGTGGCTGCCAGCAACTTAGTAAATGTGGTAAGATGTGTTTTTTGGTTTGGTTGGTGGCTGGCATCTGTTGCAGTCACTTAGTGTTTCATTTTCTTGTTGTTGTCGTTGCAGTTGCTGTTGTTGTTCTTAGTATTGTTGTTGAATGCATTCGATTTACAATATTTTTGTGGCACACACAGAGAGATAGAGAAAGAAAGAGAAGAGACTTGCAAATGTTTTGCAAGTGATTTTCTTTTCGAAATTTTTAACTTTGCCAATTAAAGTAGTAACACAAAATAACAACAAACAAAAAAAAAAAAAAAAAAAAAAAATATACAATAAAAAAACACAAATACAAAATAATATTAAACGCGGTTATGGTGATGGAGACTTGACGGCTATGATGGTGCTGGTGCTGGGAAGAAGTTAGGCTGGTGCTCACATACACACCACTCTACAGTTGAAAGAAGTTATAATAAAGGAACCAAAGACTTAAGTTAGTTGAATGTCTCTTAGTTTTGTTTTCTTTCGGTTTTCGTTTTGATTCTGATTCTAGCTTTTGTTTTCCTGTTTATTTTATCTCCTTTTGTGAGAACAATTCGCGCACTTCACTGATATGATGATTGATATGCAACCGGAAAAAAAAAAAGAAATTGACTAATTCAATTGACTTCGATTCTATTTGAACATTAAATTTCTTCCAAATTCTCAAATATATTTATCTTGTACATGTGTACAATTTTTTTGGTTTTGGTTTTTGTTTATGTTTTTCTTTTGCACTTGAACTAAAAAAAAAAACAAAAAATAATTTTCATTTTTTAAAATCACATTTTCTTTTCTTTTTGTTTTATTGTTATTCTTTGTTGTTGTTGTTGTTGCTGCTGTTTTTGTTATTATTATTTTTATTCTTATGAATTCTACTAGAAGAAGCAAAGATGCAGAAGAAGGATGGAATTTTTACGCACGTTTTTCAAACTTTTTGATTTTGATGAGATTTCGCACATGTATTCGTGTGGTTAGTTGCTTGCGTGTCTGTCGCCGTTTGTCTGTCCTTCTGCCCCCTTTGTCAGACTGTCTATAGTACTCAGCCCATGACCATGTGCATGTGTTTTGTCAGTGAGTGTTGGTGTATGTGTATGTGTATGTGTGTATGTGTTTGCATTCAAGTTTCCTTTCGTTGTTGCTTTGCCTCTTTTATTCCTTCCGTCGCCTTACGTTATTTTGTTTTGACGTGATTTTGTGTGTGTGTCGCGCGCGTTCTTTTCTTCATTTGATGATGGTCGTCGATTGTTTGGTTCTGGTATATTTTTTATTTATTCAATTATTTTATATTTTTTTTTTTTTTTTAATTATTTACTTTTATTAATTATAATTATTTAGTGATGTGTTTATTGTTGTTGATTGAGACAATGAATGAATGACTGCTTGACTGAATGAGTGAGTGTTCTTTGCGCGCGCACCATCAAAATCAACTGTTTGCTTATACTGCGACGAACGTACTAAAACTAGTTTCGCATTGTATGACGAACCAAAGTAAGGCAAATAAGTCAAAGGCAACGCCGACCGATTCCATAGACGAAGACGAAGCAGAATAGCAGCGTAGCAGAGACACAGCGAAGGTGACGTCGAAGTCGATGACACTAGAATTCGATTTGATTCCATTCCATTTGTTCAATGCGCGTGCCTCCATTGCGTTTTGTGTGGCGCCAAGCATCAACGCTGCCGTTGTCGCAGACGTTGGCGTCGCTCATTCGCTCATTCTGTACTAAAAATACCAATGAACGAACCAACAACGAACAAAACGAACACAATGAACAAATGCACCAAAGAACGAACGTACAAACGAACACACGAACGAGCTGCTGAACAAACGACTAACGAGCACGCGAGCTCCTTGATGGTATGATATGTTGTAAGTGCAGAGAGCGAGTAACCGACCGCCATAGTCGTATATGCGGCGTCGGCGACGTTCGCTTGCTCGTTAGCTCAGTCACCGTAGGCCAGCATAGCAAAGCAATAAAGCTCGTTTTAACGAAATGATATTGTGGTCGACATCGCCATCGCGTCGTGTCGCTGCTGCCGAATGTCGGTCGTTCGCTGCTTGACGCTTTTCATTCAACAGATTTGGTTTTTTTTTGTTTTGTTCCTTTGCTTTTGTTTTATTCTACATACATACACCAGAGAAGGAATAATCAGGTTGGTGGCATTCGTTCGTTCTTATAATGTGTTGCTGCTGCTGTCGCTGCCGCTGTAGCTGTTGTTAGGCTTCGGCCTTGGGGGCCGTTATCATTGCTCTATGCCTTGCAGTAGTGGTCTCAGTGCAGTAACAGCAATGGTCGGCGCGTGCCAACGCCATCGTCATCGCCATCGCCAACACCATCATTGCTACCATATTCGTTTTTGTGTTTCATTCATCCATTTGTCGGCAGATTCTGTTATTAATAATATTCACCATACTTCATGTTGTGTTTTGTTATGTTGCGTTCATTTCAAACTCACCACTTCCATCAATTACTGTTACGAAGGATAACATAGAATGCAGTAGAGTAACGTTAAAATTTAGTTGTAGGCGGCAATTCAAGTTAATCGACGCTTATAGCTGCGCTTCCCCTCATTGCTTACCACTTATCCCCATTACTCTTATTTTGAGAAACGCGCCTAGCATAATGATTGGTGACAACAGATGCGGATGCAACGTAAACAAAAAAATGCATTTACAAAGCACGAAAATCTTAAATCTCTCTCTTGAATAATTTACGTGTAACCTTAAGACGTCCGCTATCGCTTGCCACATGCCTTATGCCATACGCTGTATGCTCTTTGTCCCATGCCCCATGCTTTGTGCCGCATGTTGAATGTTGAATGGTTCCTCAGCAGTTGCAGTTGTTGCTTTCTGCTTGATTGATCTATGCTAAGCTGACATGGAGCGGCGTAATGACATGTTGTTATTGTGCCAGCTGCCTGGCAGCATTCCTCACTCAGTTGCTTCATTTGTAGTCGTAGTCGTTTTGGTCGGAGGGTGGGCGCCTGTATCTGTGCTGATAAAAAAATATTAGGTAGGCTGACAGGCAGGCCGACGAGAAGGCAGGGGGACTGTGACTTCTTGGTGCTATTGAGCGATTTACTTTTTGAACTTTATTTCATATTCCATCATTCGAAAGGGAAGAAACCGAAACAGCCAAAAGTCGCCAAATATAATGCCCAAGCATGCGTTAAGCAAACATAATGAGCAAGGCGAGTGAATCGAGTGCTGAAGCAGGCTGAAGAAGGATTACAATAAAGTGTAACGCGTGTACCCGTCCTCTTCCGACCGGCAATGGGTCGAAGTGATCGGGGAAAACAAACGGAAAAAGGTATGTTGGCCATTAGCGTTAAATGAGGCACCACTTTTGGTTGTTTATTGCTGTCGTTCGTGTTCTTATTGCTCTGGTTGTTGTTGCTGCTGCTGTTGTTGTTGTTATTGTTGTTAAAAGCATTCTCCGTGGTACCCTAAGTAAAAGTAAGTAAAGATTTTGTTTTTCCATACTCATATACGCTATATATAAAATATTAATGGTATTGTCACTTTGCGGTAATATTTGTAACGAATGCATTCAAAGAGACATTGAAGACTCCATGGATTAGATACATAGGTATATGATCAGCATTTTAATATGACTTAATGACATAAACAACTGACCTATGTGATCAATGTTTAGTAGCATGAAGCCTTGCTTTCCGATTAAATGTTTCCAAATTCACTCAATAGTTAAAAATGTTGAAAGAATTCTAAATTTGATCTGTTCTGATCAAACCCAATGCCATTTTGTCGTCGACAAAGAATGCATAAGGATAATTTTAGATATAAAACCTCATATTCGTAAGTATATCGAGCCATGTGCTATAACTCATAAGTAGTTCCAATTTTAAACCATAATACGCATTATTTGCTGATCCTATGTAAGTTTTATCTATTCCTTATGATAAAATCGGCATTAAAGGGAACATTTTAGATATATGTATGTAAGACCATTGAAGCTGTGAAGGATACTTTTAGTACTGCTTCGATAGTATTTTATATGAAATTCAAAATTGGATGCACTAAAAGTATAAATATGTGATCGATTAAATGATTGTATAGTTTATACACATTTAAAGAAATGTCTTGTCTGTTTGATCTTATGCTAATACAACAATATGAGTTTTCTAAATTGCTGAAATAATTTTGAAAATAGGAAAGTCGTCGGAGATAATTTTAGATCTTAGAATACTTAATTGTGAAAATCATTGTCTTAAAATACTGAGTACATACTTATATTCTTAATATTGAACACTCATTTCATTTCCCTTATTATGCGGGAGTACAGGGCATCTATTAATTGAAATTGCTCGACTATAGAAGAACTTTTACTTGTTTTGTGGTTGTTGTTGTTGCTGTTGGTGTTGTTGGTTTTTTAAGAGGAACGTGCATAGGTAGAAGCAATAGTGAATGCTGAAAGAATGCACAGAGTAAAGAAGTACTCAAAGTTTGAACTTTTGTTGAGTGTCACATTCGGCGGCAGCATTGCATAATTCAAGTGATGAAGCCTGAATAAAGTTGCACAGTTCAAACTTTTCAGTTCAAACTCATTTTTTCAAAGTCCACACAAAACAAAAGAAGAAGACGAGCAAAGAGAAGTACCTCAAAAGTATCTCAAGCGGGACTTGAACTTAAGTGTGTGTCTGTATGTGTTTGAGTGTGAGTATGTGAGTATTTGTGTGTTCTTCTTCTCAGATGACAAAGCAGCAAATTAAGAACGGGGTATCCCATTTTACTCGAAAACAATAAATGAAGATCCGCAACAGTAAATTGAATTTCACACATTGTTTTCGTCGTCTCTATTTCACTGAGTATCTGAGTATCTAAACTATATAGCAACATACTTACTTATGTATATAAATAAACTTTAAAATACATATGTACATACACACATATTCGTGTGTATCTTTATGTACATATGCAAGAATCTATGCATGTGAATAAGCGGAAAATATTGTATTTATTGACAGACAATGAATGCATGCTGACAATGACGAATACACAGCCAATAATGGTGATGGTGATGGTGATGATGATGCTGATGCTGATAATGATGTTTTCGATGATAATGACGATTACGATCTTAGTGGCACAATGCAATTTTGATGTCTGTGTTGGGAATGAGGTCAGAAATTTAAATAAAACAAGGAATGATTCTAGAACCTACTTACCATAGTTTGAAACTCATTTCACGATAAAAACAAACACAAAGTTTTATTTTGCAATTTTTTAACATACAGAATACTTTGCATCTCAATATGTGTATTTACAAACATATATTGTATTAGAAGTCTGATCCCAATCCCAATTCCAATTCATCTTGTAAGAGATCAGCAAAGATGGTTTAGAAATTTGTTATGCAATAATTCAAATACAAACTGTTATCGGTTGTGGGCAACGACTAAAAGTGCTTAGGTATACAAATGGAATTTGTATTAATCAACTACAATAGTACTAACTCTTTACCTTTTAGGGCACTTTTGGCAGCCGGAACTGAGGATTAGTTTCTTATGGACAAAAATTGGCAGTAACAAAAAGAATATGAATATCTATGCTGTTCAATTTTATATACTTACACTTGTATCCATACATAATGTTCATGTGTTTCATGGGGTTTTCAGATTATTGCTAGTAAGCCTTTCCATAGTGAGTAAAATTTTGTGAGTTCTGATTCGGTGTTCATAGTTGCATTCTAGAGTTCTTAATAGATGGTTTTTATTTTGGTTATACCTACATACGCATGGAACGTTGTGGCTAATTGTGAAAAATTGAAATGGAAATTTTATTTTCTCACATAAAAGTTGGTACCAATGGCAACAATTTTCCAATATTATTGTAGAAACTGAGTTCATTCTGAGTTTAAGTAGAATAATAACAAATTTTACTCTTTTCCCCTGCTGTTGTTGTTGTCAAAATTCAGAGTTCTGCTTGAGTTCTGCACAACTCAGAATTCAGCTCACTGTGAATTGGCTATAAGTCTTCCATATCGAGGAGTAAACATTATCTTTGCTGCCATACACGAGTCCAGTGTTTTGTCCGACTTACTTAATTCCACTAGAATATCAACGGCAAAAAAACAAATCAATGAAGACAACACATGTTGGACATACTGACACAATGCAACAAAAATAACAATAACAACAACGTGCAACTTAGACCACCAATATCAAGAACAACAATAATGAAAATAAGGGGATTCGTGGCAGCAACCAAGTGTGTAAACATTTGGAAGCAATTACCGTAGCAATGAAGCGTGTAGCAGTACACTAAATGTCTAGCTCATTCAACGCGACATGAGTTTCCCTTCTACAATATACATACAATAATATTTTCCTTTCTTTATCATTCTAGCGTCACGCATTCACTCTTTTTTCCTGTTCTTAGTGAGTGCTTTTTGTGACTTGCATCGTTCCATTGACAATGGATGACGGAAGATCCGTCGTACAGAATAAGAGAATAGCAACAGTAGCGGCAGCGGATCTTTCTCTTCAATTATTTAATCGAATTCATATACACAACGTAAGTAAATGTCCGGGTCCTTAAGAAAAAGGGGCTCTTCAATGTTAAGCACATTCCCAATTTTATAGATTTGATAAAATAGCCAATGTCGTCATTTCTGTTTTATTTCCACCTAAGGCCACTGGGTAAATGGTGACTAGAAAGTCACCTGATTGGGGGAAGGGTCCTCGGAATTCAAGCCACTTGATTTTATATTTATATTTTAGAAACATAATTGAGTTTTAGGGACTGAAAGAAGAAATCTGATAAATTCCTTGTTTTAGTTCCTCAATCTTAGAATACTGAAACACCAATAAAAACAACGATCACAACATACCAAATTCACAATATTGAATTGGAAGTTTGGTCAAGTCAAATTAACTCCAATCCGTCTGACTTAAGTACCCGGGAGTAGTGTGATATGTAAGTGTATTATGATTGGTGAGATGTAGTTAGGTTTAATTGGGTTGGATTGGATTGAATTGTGTTGTGTTGGAAGCGCCGATAACTAAATACATACATATGTATATATTATATGCGTATGTATTATTATGTATGTATGTGAAAGACATTAAAAGCCTGAAGATATATTTAGTATATCACGCACAACAGCACGTACACACACAGGGCACTAAGCAACATGTTGACGAGTCACTCATCACGGTTTCTATTTCTGTTTCTGTTTTTGTTTCTGTACTATCCTGCCAGTCTTATCATCATCCTATATCCCATTCTATCCTTCTTTCCATGTGCATTTGTTTTCGTTTCACTCTGCTGCCTTTCATGAATGTCAAACACCATAAGACTAATGGAATGCAACAGTTAATACCAATGTGAGTAAGCGCTGAGCTGTGGGTAGGTGCAGCTTTTCCTGCTGAAGTCCAACATATACAATAACGATTTAGTACCTATATATGGATATAGTATGTATCTATGTATATGTATCTATGTGCCTGACTGTGTTTCTGTTCGATAAAAGGCATTGCAGATTAGTCTAACGCTTGTTGGGCTTGTAAAACATGTCCGCATGACTACTTATGTATGGGCTATCTTTGTATGGAACTGTCATGGGCCAGGGACATGGGATTGGGCTGTGGTTGGGATTGGGACAGGACAGTGGAACATACATACATATTATTTGAAACACAACTCGTTAGTTTTCGCTTTTTGCATACCATTGTCCTTGGTTTCTGTTCTATTCTATGCTATTCTCCTTTGGTTGTGCTGCATTTGTAGTGATGTTCCCTTCTTCTTCTTGTCATCATCATGCAACAAGCATTACCTACTTTTACTATTCCTAGTTATGCTGTTGACTACAAGCCAAGCCAAGCTGAGCAGAGCAGAATGGGGTCTTAGCAGATGTGAAGTGCAAAACAAAGTAACGTTTGAAATTTTAAATTATTATCAGGTTGAATGCACGCGGAAATCTTGCACTCACTCAAACAGAGGCCCACCACTATAATTGCAAATCTTACTAACAAATCATTTTATGGTATATGAAGTCTGTCTAAAAGTTTGTAACTTATCATATACACATAATAAATGTTGATTATGCACTTTTTCATCATGTCAATTGAATGTTCGTTCCTGAGTCCTTAGAGTAAATGATGACAATAATCCATTCATTCACTTATAACTGCGATTGAGTCGTTAAGTCTAAGTTTTTGATGTAACAATTTCAAATTAAATTTTTATAATAAATGCAATTTACATATATTTATGAATCATTTCAAATCATAATATAAAAAAAAAAAAAAAAAAAAAACTCATTTCTTACACACTTGATTGATTTTTTATTTCCATTGATTTGGTTTTCTTTTTTTCTTTAAATCATAATATTATAATAGTTTAATAAGAAAGGAATAATAATAAAAAAAAAAAAAAAAAAAAAACCGAAAAAAGAAATTGCAAAATCGAATGCATTATAAATATTTCATGAAAATTTTTAATTTATAATTGCCATTTTATCCTCCATTGACTGTTTTATGACTTTATGAATGATATAAATATGTACATGTATATATAAATTCCACAGAATGTAATAATGGACAATTTCTTCGACTGTAAAATATGACTATGCTAAGATCAGTGAAGAAAGAAATTAAAGAATTAAACAAAGAGAGAAAAACATAAATCAAACAAACCATCAACTGTCATTGTCATCGTTTGTATTTATGATTGCAAATACAGTAAAGAACTGGTTTATGCGAGGCATTTATATAATAATAAAAAAAAAAAATATGTATTTTTATAAGGGAAAAAAATAAATAATAATAGAATTTGTGAAATACTTTAGCAGTACAAGGTAAATAAAAATAAAATATAAAAAAACTTTTCTTTAATAACAATGAAATTTCATCTTGAAGTTGGTTACAGAACAAAAAAAATAAAATATTATAATTCCCAAAATTTTGTAAATACAACCAATTTACTATATACCCAATTTAAATATTGAAATTTTTACAACATTTGATACTAAAAATGTTTTTTAGAAGGGAAAAAACAATATATGTAAAATTTAAAATCATTATTAATTCAAGAGAAAAAAAATAAAAAAAAAAAAAAATTATTTGCACGCAAAGATTTTTTTTTTTTTGCTGTTTCACATTGATAAGACACTTTTGGTTGTAAGTTCAATTTATTCTTTAAAATTTAAATATTTGAAATTTTATGCAGCTATTAGATTTATTAATAGCTCCTCCACTTTAACAAGACCATGTTTTATTTCATAGATTTTGATAAATTTATTAAAACATGGACATCAGGTTTTGCCCATTTAGAAATAATTTTAGCTTTACGCACTTTTAATAAAATTATCTTGGTGATTATGTGCGGTTTTAAGACCTGAGTACAAACCGCTGTGTCCATAGTTTGGATAATACGTTCTCCCAAATTAAGAATGCGCCAACAAATACATATATGTACGTATATTGTCAAACAGATGATTTTTGAGATTACTATTTGTAGATTTGTCATCATGGTTTTTTTTTTTTCAATAAGTGATTAGATATTTTCTGCAAATTGTGATTTTTGACACATTGGCAGCCAAGTTGGCTCAAGATTTGGTCGAGTTTATCCCCAATTTTCTGTCAAATGGCATTAATACTTAATTAACATTGTGATTCTATTGCTTTAATTTTTTGTTCCGCTCTCAATGAACATCGTTAACAGAAAGATGAGAACGAAGAGCACAATACTCTTGTATACACTCAGAGAGGGGAAAATACAACGAAAATAAAAACAACCAAAAATTCAAGAAGTACAATATGAAAACGTGCATGGCTTTGGAAAAGCTTTAAAATAACTGAAAATCTGTACCGTATTTTTTGACATAATCGTGTTCAGACAGAGGCGGTTGGGAGACTTTGTTTTATAATATTTAAGAATTGACAGGCCACACAACCGAAAACATTGTACTATTTATTATTCTAGCTAAGTGATTTTAAAGTGATTACCATCAAAGATAATCGCTATCGATACGTTTAAGTTCATTAAAAGCTAATTGCCAACTGATTGTCTTATCATTATGAAACATCAACAACTGGTAATAAAATTGCACTCACCAATCAATAGATAACATGATTTATATCCAGGCGGCAATAACTTTTTCTCATATTCAGAAAAGTGTGATAGCATTTTCAAAAAGTTTTTACTAATGATTTTTATGCGCCTTATGGCTATGTGACGCACCATATCACCAAACACATTTACTTAAATATTTATTTATTAGAACAATCATATCTCATACAAATAATTATATGTGCATCATATTTTCTTCTATATTCTTATCAAAATTTTAGGTATACAGTTATATTTAGTATTGCAGTGTTATGAAATAAAAACAAAAAATAGTAGAATTTTATTTTTTTTATGTGCAAAAAGAAACTTTCATTATAAATCTTCTTCATAGGAAATAATTTTGTATGCAAATCAGTTCTAGCTGATCGTTTTTGTTAATATGTGCGTTTCAAAAGGAAAAGTCGCAAAAATTCATTTCTTTTATTTATTGTGAGTATTTAATTGGGGAAAATTTTGCATAAGTTTCAAATAATTTACAATTGGTTAGATAAAATACCTCGATCATGAACAAGGAATTATAAAAGGATTGTATGAAAACGGTTCGAAAATCACACATATTGTAAAAACATTTAATCAGCATGGGAATTGCATTACAAATTACTTTGAAAATCCAATTAATTATGTAACAGCTCCAAGAAGCGGTTGAAAAACTAACATCGATCCCGTTTGCAAACGCCACATAAAATGTCTTGCTGTGGCTGATTCCATGACTAGCTGAAAAATTAAGGGACTTCAAATAATAAGGAGTCCAAGTCCAAATTTTAAATGAAAACCTGTTCTTTAAGCATACCTCCATGGTGCCTAAACCGAAACTTTTACAAGATCACATGAAGGGCCACATGCAGTTTGCAAACAAATACTACCTTTTTGGGGCGAAGAGTGGCATAATGTCATTTTTAGTGATGAAAACAAATTTAACTTAGAAACCCAGTTGCATAAAATATTGGAGAGATATGCGGCAGGTTCGGGGATTCTTTTTCAAGCGATTTTGGGCAGTGTTCTGCGACAGAGCCACGAACCCTATATGCTTTATCTCAATCAGAATGAATGCCGAAATGTATGTTGACCTTTTGGACAGTTAGTTAATAGAGTTTGTTGACGATTTCTATGTCGATGATTAGACTTTTCAACAGGACAATGCGTACATACACAGAGCACGGGTCCCTACAAGCAACTTTACAGACAGAAATATAACTGTATTGAACTGATCAGCATTAAGTCGGAACTTGAATCTCATTGATAATCTCTGGGGTATCATTTGGGACAGCTAGGTAACTGAAATTTAAGTTTCTTTCTCCGTTTCATCGAAATTTGTTACTATTGCACTACAATTAAAATTGCATTCCAAAACTTTTGATACAAATTTTTATTTATTTTTTTATTTATTGTAAAAAAAAAAATATGATGCATATACAATTATTTGTATAAGGTAGGATTATAATTTTAAATTAAAACCTTGTTATGATTATGAACAATAGAATTCAACTCGCTACAAACTAGCAAAGCCCGGAGCCAACGAGGCAGTCAACAAAGATTTTTAATATGGTGGCGATGATTATTATAATGGAACCCCGAAGAATTCTTCTGGGTTTTACACTTACATAAGTGAATTTATTGTACAATATATTTTTCTTTAAAAAACTTTTGGGAATGGGCACATCGTTCACGAAATCGAGGTCTGCTAGTTTTTGGTTGATTGTTCTATAAGTGCCGTATAAATTGTTGTTTTTCGGATTCTAGGATTGCACTTTTTTTTTGAATGAAATGAAAATCTATTGATACCGGATCGATGGCTTGGTGAGTCACTTGCTAAAGGAGAGTAAAATTGAACTAAATAAGAGCAATATTTTTTGAAAAAGGGGATTACAATTTTAATTCAAGTTTTTACTTTATTTTCAGACCAACTTTCGGATAAAGACATCTCGATTTTGGAAGCAATTTGTCCATTCTATTTAATTCCATAGTCTTTACCAGGTAATTTATGATCTTTGCTATTGCTATTTCTCATGTTACGCCGATCAAGTTTATTGATGTTGTCATCCATCAAATTTTGGGGTTAAATAAAAGTTGATAAAGCTGTAAAATGCGTGATCGAGTGCAAAATTTTCAAATTTTTGCCCTTTCTTATTCTATTCATGAGTAAGGATCTGAACCAACAAGTCCACAAATAAATCTTAATATACATATATATGTACTTACTGTAAAAGACTCAAGATCTAAGTTTCTAGTATAATGAACATGTGAATGTAGATTTCAAGTATCAATTTGAGACATTTCAATTATTAACCAAACACACATTTCATTAAGCCCATTTTACTGTATACTTAAATAACTTGCCAATATTTAAATTATGTGATCCCCCATATGCTCTACATATCCATACATTTGTATGTACGTACGATATGTAGATTATAACCTCTCTACTACATTTTAAGTGTCGTTTTGCTGCTTCTTTTTCATCCATTCGAAGCAAAGAATTGCGTATACGAGTACTAAGCTTTAGTAACAACACACAGAGAAGTTTCCTTTTTTCTTTGTGCCATTTTGGGGTTTCTTTTATTATTCTTTGAGGATTTTTTCTAAGGCAATGAAAGCTAAACACAATCCATTGCGCAGTCATAAATTCCAAATATAATACACTTGGAAAATTTGCTTTGTTGTTGTGATTTTTATAAGCATTTGGGATGCCCATTGGTACTTCAAAACGTTTAGCTAACCAAGTAACTGAGTGACTGAGTGACTGAATGAGTAAGCGAGTGAGTGAATGAGTGAATGAGTGAGTAAGTGAGTGAGTAAGTAAGAAAGTAAATTTTGGATGAGAATACTCACAATTTTTTTTTTATTTTTAGTTAACCTTGCAACCAAGTAGGGTATGGATAAAAAAAAATATGCATATGCTTATCTATATCTAGAGAGACGCCTACATATGAATCAAGTCTATGGGTAAGACGGGAGGCAAGAAAAGGTTGCATTGGTAGAACTATACCATATATAGTCAGGTGAAATATGATGGTGTCTACTCGGTCTGCGGGAACAAAACGGGGGTACAGGGCATCCATTAGTGTAGTCGAGCCCACCATAATCTACTCTAACGAATAAGAACTCGCTTTATGTTGTTTGTGCTAAGGCCACTCATAAATTTGCATTTCCACACAAGAACTGCTGAAGATACGAATATGTGTACAAGTCTATATATATATATGTATGTTACATATACTATATGTACATATGAAGGTTCATACATACATACACACATACATACATATTCATACGAATATGTTGGAATGAATGTAGAATGTGAAGAAATATTACACCTGCAATTATTGTTTGCTACTGCTTACGTAAAAGAAGTTGTAAGCATTTTTGTATCCCATTCCATCATATCCTTCTCATACTAATACTTAGTACATGTAGTATTATTTGTAAAAAATAGATACATATATAAAATCCCAACATATTGTATACAGTATGGTATAGTATAGTATGATATATTCTTGATCAACATAATTAGATACAGTCTATTTGAGAAACTATTCTATTATTTACATAATTATATAAACAACTGAAATTTTGCACTGTACAAAATTCATTCCTTTTTATCTATTCTATTCTATTTCTTATGTAATGATCTCCAACAGGTTGTCCATAAGTTAGATCTATCCATCTAAATTCTATAATGCTATTGCAGTGTAATGTATTTTGTTACTGTTTGTATTGTATGAAATATATGAAAATGGTAAACGAGTTGTTACTGCATATGGTGGAAGGGTCGAGGATAAGTAGCTTTATATAAAAACATTAGCCTTAAAATATATATATCTACATGTAAAGTGAGTGTTTATTATGGTAGGCAAGTGAGTGTTGGACTCACTCCCACCATAACATCGCATAGCATCGCATGGCTCGGAAACTATTTCAAAAAATTTGCTAAAAATACCTTTAACAATTATTGTACGTATATGGCCTATGGGTCAATGGGAAGGTTGCTGTGGGTCTCTATTCCATATTATCTAAGTATAGGTTTATAGGCAATGTAGGCAACTGACTAGAAGCTTCACAGCCCTTGAAAAAATCAAACAAATTAAGTGCTTTGTTGTTTATAAATTTATTTAGATAAGAGGAAAGAAGCCTTTGCTTAATATAATCCTGATTCTACGAGAAGACGATCCATAGAATATTTTTATATAACGAAAGTTTCAATAATTTTTCGCTATGAAATTAATCACAGTTTTTTGTTGATAAAAAACTTTTCAAATTGCTCCAACTTGATATTCTAAATATCGAAAATAATTTGAACAATCACAATAGTTTAGTATATTATTTATATATAGAAAGGTATAAAATCTTCGGTACAACCGAATAGAGGTTAATGGCTTTTCTGTAGTTTTTCTCTGTTTTTTTAATTAGAGCATATAAGGAGAAGGGATGGTTAGGGGGAAGGCAGGCACTTTAACATATTGTATGAGAAAATTATACAAAGCTGTCACTCTTCATATGATGGCTACTCACTTCACTAAAGTCTCCGTCGTCCTACTATTTAGTAGAATATAAACAAAAATCTATGTATAATTACGAGTATATAAAAATATACACTTATAAATGTGCCATAGTAGATGCTAAACGAAAAGACCTTTCTTGTTTTCGTAAAAGGTTAAATGTTTTTGTTTTTTTTTTATTGTACTTAATTCTTTTTCTTTTTTTTTTTTGAAAAAGAAAGTAGTTTATTTGCCATAATTTTAATGCTAAAGTGCATCCTGGTACCCTTTTCTTTTAGAATCATCTTATCACATGTACATACCTACCATACTTGGTAGAATCGCATGGTATTTTAACTTTCTGGTGATGTTTGTATTGCATCATATCATACTTATTACCGGAGATCATATACATATGTATATAGAAAGAGAAAATGACTATCTGATTAATTCTGTTTATGTATAATATATTTTTCATATATATATATTTCTTAGCCTAATTCTTCATTGTTGAGAAATTAAAAAGAAATCTTAAGTACAGTTATACATTAAAATAATATGGTATATGAGATAGTCACCATTTACTAAATCAAAGATAGATTTTTTTTTTACCATAAAGTGTTGGTATCTTTTGTGAATTAAGAAAGCCAAAAAAGCAAATTCACACAATAGACTAAATAGAAACTAATCCGATCTAACCAATATATATGTACAGAAATATATCTTATAATATAGTTTTCAGCGCCTACAAAGAATATATGTAAATGGGTTTGACTATGCATCTGACTATGGTAATGCAATGTAGGTATGAGATATGTAAAACAATCTATTGTAGAATGATTATTTTTTTGTTTGTTCATAAATTAAGAAGCACTTTTAGAGAAATATGTAACATATTTCAAGAGTTTTGAGAAAGTTGAGAGCGGGCGTTACCCAAACAGCCAAAACATGAAAGATCGAAAATGAACATTTTGGCAATTAGAGTAATCTGAGGCAGAGCCCTTGAATATGACTGTGCCAATGCTCATGTCCGTAACTGAGTTCAATGATAATGAGTGCCCAAACTTTGCATTACGTTCAACATTTAACATAATTTACAATTGTTGAAGATGGGTCTGTGTTGCTTTGATACTTTTGGATTGTTTTTCCATCATCATTTGCATATCACTCAATGGCCACTTAGATATTTGATACCATTGTAACGCATTGTTTGACCGCCTATAAAGTGAACTGGAGCCCGAGCTGAAGCCAGAAAAGAAGAAAAAAAAAAAAAAGGGATCTAAATTGACCTGCTGCACTTGTAGCCACTTCAGTTATTTGATTTAGTGCATTTGGAGGATCTGCAATTAACTTTAACGCCTGACAGTGAGCCTTGACTATTCAAATAAAATGAGTATTTTATGTAAATGAGGATAAAAACCTCACGCAAACACTTGAAGTAGACTCAAATGACAAACTTTGACTTGATGTCGCCTTAACATTTTCGTCCTTTGACTAAGTATATGATTTGCAACACTTCAAAGATGGTTTTGTCCTATGCATGCATGCATGCATGCATGCATCTGACAACAATAAGGATAATGAGCGATATGACTTTGTGTTCAATGTTTCTGATAATTCATTATCCTGGTGGGTATGGTGACTACATGGAGTCTTTGTTATTGCATATATGGTAAGTAACAAATATCAGTATAAAGTAATATATGTAGGAGTAAGTATGAGTACACAAATGTTAAGTGTGAAGTGTAGAAAAAACGAAGAAAAAATTAAAAAAAATATATAATCAGGATTGGAACCAACAAAAAAAAAAAAATACTTTGACTCCTTTTTTGGAAACACTTGGATTGGTTTCCTTTGAAATTTGATGCGAAATATTTTGCTTTTCCTTTCTTTTGAAACGCCTTCGTACAAATCGAGCCCAATTGAGCTCTTGTCTAGAAGGGAAAAATACATGTATACATGTAAGTGTATGTATTTTTGAGTATGGTATGTTATGGTATGAAATATTCAGAGTTCCTGGTATCTCCTTCATCATGTGCACGCACTTTCTATGTTGATGTTTTTGTTCTTCGCTATGTAAACATTTGTTTAGAATTCAAGTAATTTTAATATTATTTTTTTTTAACAAAATATTATTTTCCTTTGTGATATTAGTTTCAAGTCCCCCAGCAACATCAGGAGTTAAATATCAACTTGTTTAATGTTTTAGAGTATTAAATCTACATACATAAATAGGATAATATTAGATAAGATGCTTCGACTATATATATTCTGAATACAATACTGGAAAGATTCAAACAATCACTTTTCAATTCCTTTAGGAGAAGAAATTATAAAAATGTTTAATGTGTTCGTTCGCATCAAAGTTTTGATACACTTTACCATAGTTAGATATGTTAATGATTTATATATATACTAGCAGTCCCGGCACGCGTTGCTACGCCCTAGCTCATTTATGTAGAGCTGTGTTTCTTTTTTTAAATTTTATCAAAAGAAGATTTACTATCTTAATTATCTATCGAATTAAAAAAAAAAAATTTATTTTATCGAGTGGGTGTGTATTCTAAGGAATCATTGAAGAATGACTCGACTGGAAACGGGTGATCTAAAGGGTGCTGCTTTTTTAGGCGACGCATGTGTCTGCTGCCAAGTCATTATTATGGTCCTCCAACCATCTCTCGGTATGTATGTATGAAGATTAATTTAATATTGACTTATTATCTGAGATGTTTGACAAAGACAACTTCAATGTCTCTAAGATTTATATGCAAGATTGGATGCACCAATTCCGATTTGAAAATGAAAAAAAAACAAGTATGCAACTCATTTATAAGCATTCACTTATTGTTTAAAGAAAAATATTTACATCGGTTTAGTACATTTTACTCTAGATAAAAAAATTTTGAAAAACTGCCTAGATCCCGACAACAGCGCCATGTAACTGTTGTTAAGACCTATCTAGGTGACAAATAAAATTTCATCAAAATTGGTACATCCATTTAGGAGAAAAATAGTCACAAAATCTTTACACTCGAATGTTATATATAAAGATACATATACCAATTTTCAAATTATGTTTTCACTTTAAAGGAACTTTACTTAGTCCAAATAACAAATAAAATCAATATTTTTTATTACACAATAAAGAAAAATTAATACTCGCACAGTGATTATGATGAGTGAATACCATTTTCTCTGCATTAAAAGGCAACAAACAGTTTCGCTTTTGTAATTTGGTTTTCACCAAGAATGGCGATAATCTTTGAAGTTCTGGTTTTTATTTGAGCCTCAATCCCGGGCCAATCCGCGACAGAGGTGGACCAAGCTCCTAAGACTCCGTCTATTTCCAAAAATTAGTTTAATATTTGTTGTCCTCGATGGAAGACTATCAGATGTTAAGCTGATAAGAACAGATACTAAGCTTTGATCTTAGCCATAAGGCCGAGCAACAACACCTGTTTCCGAAAAAAGTCTTTCACTGTATACGCTGCTGCAGGGCGCTTTGGGTACTGCACAATATTACCTGACCACCAAATGTAAGGCTCACGATAGTGACCAATACGCATTGACTGCAGATAAAAATCAATCTCCGTTGCAATCGTGTTTGAGAGAATGCACCAACATACGTTAAAAAATCAAATTTAAATTTGGCAAACAATATTTCTCCAATAAAATCATTAATATTCATTCAAAGCAACTTAAAAATAAGTTCTCAAAGATAAATGTGACATATTTAGCATTGGTTTTTGAACTAAATAAATTTCCGTTCCTTTCATTTTATATTTTGTTTCGCATGCTTTACAAAGAGCGTTCTGCAATTTCAAAAGTTTTTTTTTTTTAATTATTTTAATTAGATATATAAGGTAATATTTAATAAGAAGTAACAATCGACTATCCGGCTATCCGGCCACAAGGTTGGACACTCAAAAAAATCTCTGACCCGGTTCATATTATTTCATAATGAGGTTGTCTTATAATAAATAATTGTATGCATTTTCTTTTGATATCACATCTGGAAGTGGTGATAAGGTGCTTATCATATTTATATTGTACGACATTTACAAAATTTGATTGTAATTACTCGTCATAATAGATTTTAACTTAATACGAGAATGAAAAATTTAAAATGAATGAGTGATAATTTACAGCTGTATGCATTAACTGTAAAAGTCCCTTTAGATTCAGTAGAATTGCTTGATTTTTTTGATGAAATTTTGTCTCTCTCTCTGTTTCACATCCCGCAAAAACTTGTAAAATATCGCCGGTTTGTGTTAACAGTCCGGATTTCTTTTGCTACATTTGGGGTTCTGCGTCACAAAGATTTTCTTGGTAACAAGCAATGAAATGATTTTCAAGAAAAACTTAAAGTTTTGTTGGACCATAAAATGGGATGCAATATGCTACTAAAATAGAATTTTCTTCACTCAAATATGAATTTTTTCCCTAAAAATATAAGTTCCATCAGTGACGAACATGGAGAACGCTTTCACTAAGATATTGCTGCATGCAAAAAGAGTTTTCAAGGTAAATGGGAGCTGTTTATCTGGAAATTGAGATTTGATAGAAAGTGTTTACTCACGTACTTATACTCTTAACGTGAATAGTATTATAAGTATATCATAAAGTTTGTAATGGAAAGAAGGAGACATCATACACCCCATAAAATATATATATTATTGATCAGTGCGACGGAACGCGTTGATCTAGCCATGTCCATCTGTCTGTCTCTCTGTATGTCTGTATGTATGCAAACAAGTCTCATAGATTTTGAGCTAGAGAACTGAAATTACAAAGATTTCCTCTTACCGTACGCAGCACATTTTTGGGAATCAACCAAATCGGACCACAAGGGGGCAACCTCCACCCATACAAAACACCCTGCTTAAATTCATGTTCTTATTAGAAAAACTTGAAATATAGACACTAGAAGTATTTGACCCATATACATAAGTCACTTAAATTTCAAGACCCTCGGACTATCAGAAGGGGTACGTCCCAAAGAAGCCTATTCAAATTCATGTACATATTCGAAAAACTGTTTAATTTGTTTTTGTGCTATCATCTTGAAATTTGGACACAATAGGTCTATATGCATCAACCATGAAAATTTCAATACCCTAGGATTACTGGATTGCATAGCTCCCATACAAAAAACGTATTCTAGGGGTTGCATGAAGAGTATTACACCTTCGACATAGATCCTCCATAAACCTTCTCTCTGGTTTTATTATATGAATTGCAAGGAAAAATATTATAGTCACATAAAGGGATAAAATAAATTGTTGGAAATTTGTAGTGTAATTATGATGATTTTACCGAATACCTCGCCGATATATCAGTTACATATTTATTCTTAATGTCGTTTTTCTAAAAGAGACTAACCTAATAATAGGAAGCAAAAAGATTGTTTCTTTTTTCTTTAATAGTCGAGCAATGGGAAGCAAAACTGAACAACCAAAAATGAAACATTAGAAATGTGCTGATTTCCTCGAAATCTTCAAACTAAACTAATAGAATGCAATATATTGTTAATATTTTCATTAATAAAATGGCTTTAGCCGTATATTTTGATGGTCACATTGATATTCTAAAAATTAGAGGTCTATTTGGCATGGACATGGATATGGCTAAATCGATTCGTCCGCAATATTGATATGAAATGAATGCTCAGTATGTATATACATAAGGGTTTGTAATTTTTGTTACAAACAACAAGGCAAAGTAATAGTACATTAATATTTACAAGAGTGTAGTGTATACAAATTATATTGTGTATTGTATGTACATACAATGCATTGATGTGTTTTATATTGGTATATACTTATCTAGGTGAAAATTTTAAATTGTTTTAGAATTTGTTTAAATACAAATGAACGAGTATATAGGTGAAGGAACATCTTAAATGGTTTCGGAATTTCTTCGATGCGAATGAATGCTGCTGGGGGAACAATCGATCGATCTTTGTCCGCAACAGAGTTTTGGTATAGGAACTTCCTGTATGTATCACGTACATCCATAAATATGTCGCATTTGAAGTGTGTTTGGGTCTGTGTCCCCTCCTAATAGTTTGTCAGCAGCGTTGTGTACTACTGCGAGTCTTTTTGGCATTGATATTTTTCCATTCTTATTGGTACGTTCAATGTTATAAAGTTTCATTTACAGAAATATTCGTTTACATGCATGTTATTTAATTTTCATAGTTGCTATATTGATTTTGATGCCTAAAAGGGCATACAATATTGCGCCCCAATCTCATCCACTCATACGTTCACTTTCTTTACTCTCTTATTCTTTCCTGTTTTGAATTCAACTGTCTGACAGCCTGAGTTGGACTGACTCACTTTATACTTGTCTCTTGTACTTTGTGTATACTTCCCTCTTTCTTGTCGATATACTTACGAGTATGTATGCAGATCTTTAGAGTAGGCAGATTTCCTTACAACCTCACTTTCACCTTCCGTCAACGCACCCATCATATGCATCATCGGCATCTTGTTATTTATTTCTTTGGACTGTTTGCTATGTTATTTGGAGTTTGTCTTGTGCGATCTCGATCTGTTTGGAGTCCCCCACAAAATTAAATCGAGAACGCAACTTTGTTATATTTTTAACTTTTTTTATAGCTGTATAAGCTCAATTATTCAATGATACTTAAAAAGTTTCTTGAAACTGATCGTACGAGTACTATAAAAATAAACACAGATCCATGTGGTTGGATTGCCTCACGCGGATGTAAATGATGTTGAAGTTGTCATTGAAGATGAGAACGAACTCAAGAAAATGATGCTATTGAGACAGTCGGCAATAATAATTGTTTGTTACAACGACAAAGGTTACATGTTCATTTCTTTTCTGAGTGCCTCAGTCCCTCCAACTTCTCCATCCAAATCCAAATTCAAACCCAATATGGGAGAAATGGGGCACCCACCACTCAATGTCTTTTTGTCTAGTTTCTATTTTTAATTTGTTGTCACAATGATTTTTAATCTCCTCTCAACTACAATAATGTTTTATTTTCATACCTTACAATGCAATGATTGCTGTTTAGAATATTTTGATCTTAAAATTTCATTTGTTTGTTGCATTCATTTATTGCTTTTAGTAAACATGGGTATTCACGCATATGAAAATTTGAATTTTGATAAACTAAAGAAGATAAATTGTTTTGTAACAGAAGAGGAGACTTTGGAACATTTCTTAAGGTTTTGTTCATTAATCATAAGACCTCGCCTGATATACCTAAGAGCTGCAAGATGTGACATTCAAAATGACTTAGCAAATTCGTGAGCCAATTTGATCTTATGATACTCATATTGTGCGCGTACTTATTGCAATGCCTAGGCATACTGAAATGGACTAACGAAATGTTCAAGATCTTGTAAAGCTAAGGACTTTTCTTCCATATGAGTCTTCGGCGATGTAGTGTATCGTAACCAAAGCTAACGAAGCAAATTAATTTCTTTTCCTGAAATACTCGAATTTAATATGAAAATTCTTACAAGAAATGAAACTTTGAAACTAAATGTTATTGCTAATAATTTAAATTCTAGACAACTTTGAACGATGATTTGAATTTACAAACCCAATCTTATCATTTCTCAAATTTTTGTACAGTTAAGTTAAAGGCTAGGAACTTAACAAGGTACAGACTTGATATGTGATAATTTTGAAAAATAAATTTCAAAATTTTTGTGTCAATATTGTATTACAACCAGAATTATCTCTTCACGCATCTGCTAGAAAACGTACTTGCTCTCTGTTACAGTTTGAATATCAACAAAGAATACAGTTTGAGTGGCACTATATTTTATAATTACTCTTTATAAGGACATGGAACGAACCAACCTCTCTAGCTCAAAACCTGAAGGACTAGTTTGCACACATAGAGACAGATAGACAGACGAACATGTCTAGATCAATTCGTCTCTGTGCACTAATTAAGATTATATATTTTTTATGTGATCTACGATATCTCCTTCATGAGAAACTTATAATACTATTCACTACGTGAAGAATAATGTTCCTTCCTCTCATATCTGCATCGTAGAAAAATGAATAATCCATAAATTAATCAAAATGAGAGGAAATTTATATATTTTTTGCTTGTAAATTTGGTAAAATTAATTTTTTTGAATACCCCAGGAATATAGAAAACTATTCCGTAAATAATAAATAATTAAATTAAATGTGTTATGGATGGTTTTTTTGTTATCATACTGATTCATATTGTACTTTATGGGATATCATTGAAGTGTTTAACTTTTACTCATACACAATATAAGAGTGTGAATCTATTCAAATATTTGCAGATGATTCCAACAAAAAAACGACATCAGTAATTACAAGTAAAAGCCGCTTTAATCTTTAAGACTAGTAGAAGATTTCGTTCAATTGAATATAGTTATAATATTTTACGAACTTGACCAAAAAATTTGATTTGCAGCAAAAGCAAAATAATAATAATAATAATAATAATAATAATAAATGAAGTACTTGACATCGTTTAAAGTGCTTCAGGGTCTAAATCGTAGAGGAATTGTGGAATAATCAAACGATCGATGACTTTCATCAGAAGCGTTAACGTTACTTTGCACTGCTATTGACACGCAAGAAAGGTAGAAAGAATGCTTAAAGGCCTTTTCTTTGGTATGTTCAATATACATATATATTATATTTAGAAGACAAGTCAATTCAAGTCAAGACAATCTATTGTCCAATGGGTAAGTCTGTAAAAGTGCGTCAATGTGTGGATCAGATCAATTAAATAATAGAAATGGGAATATATATAATTTACAAACAAAATAATTGTGATGTATAGAAAAACGCAACCTGATTCTTTTATTTTTGCATATCATCATCATCTGATATCTAGCCGAAATTAGTGAAGATGATGCCGAGTCTTTCATTGGGAGCAGTGTTAGCTATAAAAGCATACGCAGCTTTCCAGATTCTGTACAGTTGAAGATTGTGAATCCAACGAAAGCAATCAGTAGGAGGACAATATAATTCAAAGTTATTATGAGCAGGGCACTTCAAAGACTTCTTAGTCTCTTGGCATTAATTGGAGCTTTACAAAGCATTGTTGGTTCTGCTCAGGAAAATGATGTACGTTTGGCAGGGCTTTATGTCAAGGACAGCACAAGCGATAATGGACAGTTACGTTTCCTTGGTGCAGGTTTAGCTGGTGTTGCTGCCGGTACCGGCCTCAATGGAATCAATGGAATAAACGGTATTAATGGTATCAATGGAATCAATGGTATCAATGGAGTCAATGGTATCAATGGGCTAGGTGGAATCAATGGCGTCAATGGCATCGGAGGAATCAATGGAGTTAATGGTCTTGGTGGAATCAATGGCTTCGGCACAGGAAATGGATTCAATGCTATACTCAATAATTATATAACACAAAAACAAAATACTCTTGAATTACTGCGTCCTCAAAATAATGTTGCCAGACCTATTGTTACCGTAACTACTGGAAATGGTGCTGTTACTAGTGGTGGTACTGGCACTGGTTTCGGAACTGGACTTGGCTCCGGATTTGGTACTATTGCAGGCGTTCGACCAATTGTGGTAAATTTAGGCAATGGTGGTGCAGGCGGCAATGGTGGTGGTAGTGGTGGTGGTGCAATAAATCAAGGTGGATTTGGTCCGCCACCTATAACAGGACTCTTACCGCAAATTATCGCTCAAGGAGGGGCTGGTGGCAACGGTGGAAATAATAATAGGCGTCGCGTACCTAATCGACGACGAGTAGTCCAACGACGTGGAAATAAGCGCAGGCGTAATGACAATCGAGTTCGGAGTGATTAGATTCCTTTGTCTATAGAATTGGTAGATAGAATGATTGGTTGGCATATCTCATATCATTTTGTTTCTTAGCAAGAGACTAAGTGAATTTGTCCAGATAGCCAACCAAGATCAAAAGACCTTTTAAACGGGATTTTTTTTTTCATAGTTTTTATGTAAGGAACTCTGAATTTCACAAATAAGATATATGGTAAAACTAAGATGTTCATATTTCTAGATGATAAAGATTCAAAAGTTGAGTGAGGAGCATTTTTTTTTTTTAAATGGATTTAAATAAATTATTTAGAAATAAGAAATAATATTGAATAATATTATAATTCCTAATGTTGGTTTATGGTTATAAAACCTTAACGTTTTAAGATCCCATACGACTCCTTATCCCAAGGCATAGCTCGATCGCACTGTCAATAGAATTTTCAATTTTGGATTTTCTCAAAAAACTTCAGATCAAATTTTCAAATATTGCTATTAGTTTTGTATGAAGCTACAATATAAGTATAAGAAAATTGAAGGCTTTTTACTCTTCTCTCATTGAGGGTTTTATAATATTGTATGTAGTTCATACATTCAAACAAATGCATGGGTTTAAATGAATTTATCTTTGAAGGGGAGAAATTGAAATGCATTTGAATTTCAAATGAAAACATAAAGATTATTAAAAATATCAACAGGAATAAACTTTTCGTACTGTTCAATTTTAATTATACCCACGACATATAAAATTGTATATGCAAATTCACGATGTCTTGTTATGTTTCTACCTTTCCCCGAGAAGAACGGTCTATTAAGTTTATCCAAAAGTTTGTAACAGGACGCAGGAGGCTATGTAGTCATAACTTACTACAAAAACTTGGAATTTTCAAAGTGCCTCGAGCAAATCTTTATCTCAATCAAAGTCATTTAACTGAAGTGCGGTCGGTCGGTTCGGTCTACACTTATGTTGCATTGAAGTTTTGTGAGCAATCTTCGTTGCTTTGTTGGTGGCTAATGTTGAAAAGGCGTCTGCACTAAGTTCGATAACTGAGAATAATTTGTACAAGTGACAGTTAAATTTGTCACGAAAGTCAATATTCTTGGAATAACTTTAATCTTAAATTGTAAATTCAAGTAAGAGCAGAGAAGAGCAAATATGTACTCTTTGTATTTGTATAATATATAAAATAAAGAAATTAATTGATTCCTTCAATTGGAGCCTAGGGCAAAGTACGAAAGTAAAAAATTTACATATATTTTAAGAAGAAGTTTCAGCAAATTGTATGATAAGCAAAATAAACTTTCGCTTGATTAAATAGAAAACTTATTGCTTAAATAGATAATTAACATGTACCATAAGAGTATAAGAGAAATTATTGTAATACTTAGGTACTTACAGAATAAATTGATTGATCTTTATTTATTTGTTGGACAAAACTAAATTCAGTCAATCGAAGAATACATACAATACATTAGCATGTACATATGTAGCTAGGTAGGTATGTATTGTACATATTATATAGAAGAATACTATTAACTTAATGAGTATTTTTTACATAGTATTTGTATGTGTAATCAATAACAAATATTTGTATTACAATTGCTTTACAAACATCAAGTAAAAGTCATTACGTTGTCGTTTAGGCAACGAGTGTATGGTATTCATAATTAATGAATAATTGATTTCTGAATTGTAAAAATAATATGGAAATTGATGGGATTGTGTGACAGTAAAGGTGGTGTTCCTCTGTGGAAGAACATCATCATTATTATTATCGCACTTTTTCTATATTTTTTGCTGGTATTTATGCAACACATTGAAGTTGATTGAGTAATTTGATGAATCTTTTATTACTTTTTATGCTTTTCACGGGAGTGAATAGCATTATAAGTTTGTCATCAAGATTGTAACACACAGAAGGAGACATCGCAGATGAGTTGATTTAGCCATGTCCGTCTGTCCGTCTGTCCGTCTGTACGCGAACTAGTTCCCCATTTTTTGAGCTAGAAAGCTGAAATTTTGTACGAAAAAGTCAATCAATTATAGCCCTGTCGGAACGAGCCGGATCGGACCACTGAAAGGGGTACTGCTCATACAAAACCCAAGATCAAATTAATGTTCTTATTAGAAAAACTTTTTTGTTTTTTATGCTATAAGTTTCTGATTCATATTTATTTACCATGTAAATTACAAGATCCTAAGATTACTGGACCGTATAGCTCCCATACAAAAAAAAAAAAACGTTTTCTAGGGGCCATAGTCGAAGATACCCTTTTTTCTGGTTTTTTCTCTCTCCATATTTTATTATAGTATCTCTCAATTATTCCAAACTATCAATAAGTGATCAGATCTTATATACTATAAACAAAACAATTCTTTTTCATAGTCATTGCTCAGAAGCAGGTGATTATACGAATTGTACAAATTTGTATTGGAAACGAATAGTTTAAGCCCAATTTGTGATTATAAATAATTACATTTCTTCCTTTTAACCGCGTGTAACCTTTGTCTTGCCAAAATATTGGGATGGACTCTAAGATTTTATGCTCAGATTTACCACTTCTTCAGGTCTCTGTAGATATTATGTACCATGGAGCTCCAGTGATGATTCTTAAAGCTGTACTCCCTGATTTTTTTCACAGTTTGTTGGCATAGAAGTTCCCCACATCTCTATTCCATATGTCCAAAGTGATTTTAACATGGCTTTATACAAAAGTACTTTGTGCTCTAGTGGTAAAGATGATTTTGAATTTTCCATCCACAGCATATTGTTTTTTTTTGTGTTTAATGCTCATAATTTTCTTATCAATATGGTAGCGCCTCGTGAGTCTTCGAACCAATTGGATACCAAGATATTTGATTTAATTTTAATGAGGTATGCTCTGGCCATTAATACTGATGGCAGGGCAAGATTCTTTCCTCAGATTCGTTAAATCTTATTCTCCAAGTTTTAGGCCAATCTTCTATCGCAATTATATGATTTCGTAGAATAGTTGTTACAGTTATTGGATTTCCATGAGTGCAAAGAATTGCAGTGCTATCGGCAAACGTTGATGTCATTGATTGGCTTGCTGTTGGCTTATCAGATGAATATAAGTAGTACATATAAGATGGGACCCAGAACGCTGGCCTGTGAAACTCCAGCATCTATTTTACAGGTCCGGGTGATGAATTAGGCCAAAGTGCCAAACCTTATCGAAAGCTTGCAATAAATCTAGGAAAAGTGTTGTGCAATATCGTTTCTTTTTGAATAAGGGAGACAATCCAATGAACTTGCTCGGTTGTAGAGTATTTTGCTCTCAACCCAAATTGGAGTCGGGGATTAACATTTTTCTCATGAATGGCACAAATTATTTCTTGTAAAAGAAGTTTTTCAAAGAGTTTAGAAAGCATTGGCAAGATGCAAATTGGCCTGTATGAATTAGCTTGGCTTGGATCTTTCCCGGGCCTGGCAATCATTATGATTTGAGATATTTTCCAATCTTTTGGATAATAAGCAGTACGAGAGATAATAGATGAAATGCTTGTGGTTACAGGAGATGGATTTGGAGTGAAAACAGATTGCAATTGTTCAGAAAAAACACACCCTTTTTGAGTTTCGGTGCGTGTTTAGCATCCATTACTTAGTCTTTATCTTTTATTATCAGTTCCAAAAGAAAAATCTTTGTTTTTCGTCACTTTGGTCATTTCCATCTATGTATGTATATCACATGACTCATTAAGTCTCCGATCTGTGGCATATATGTTAACACTCTGGTCAAACCCACATAATTTCTGCATAGTACATACTAATCTTCTAATGATGCGTGTCATTTCATGATATTCTGACAACTAGTTTATAGGTTATAGTTGTTTTGAAAATAAGGTTACATTTTCGTAATTTACAAAACAATGCATAGCAATGGAAGAAACTTATTGTATTTTCGAGTTTCGCTTAAAAATTGTTTTATTGATGAGAAAAATATCGGCAAAGCAAAAGCATGGCGATTGTTATGGGGTCTCTGCTCTATCAAAATAAACAAATTAATAAAATCGAACGTTAGTTTACTGTGTTTTAATATGGTCATATGAGTGTTGATGATGCTGAATCTTCTGTTCGCCTAAAATTGGCTGTTGTTTTGGAAAACATAAAAAAAAGTACACAAAATAGTTTTAAAAAATCGTTAAGTGCAATTACGTGAGATAGCTGACACCTTAAAGATATCAGTAGGTAGAGTGTTTACAATTTTGCAGAAAAATTTGAACTTGCGTGAGTTATTTCCTAGGTGGGTGCAGCATTTGCTCACACCGGACCAACAACAATCAGTCGACGATTCAGAACGCTGTTTGGAGCCGTTCCATCAAGCTAGTCGGTATGTGACTATGGATACGACAAGCGCATGGTAATTTTTACATCGACCATTTTGAGAAAGATAAAAATTGGATCGTAAGGGGTGAATTGCTTTCTCCAGATCTGGCCTCGAGTGACAACCGGCTTTTTGTAGACATTAAAAAGATGCTCCAGGAAAAGAATATATTGCTCAAATGCAGAATTGATTGCCGAAACTTGGGCCTACTTGGACATGAAAATAGTTAAATGAATAAAATCTAATTAAAAAAAAAAAAAAAAAAACAAACATTGGTTTCTTAGTTAGACCGGAGACTTTTTCAGTAATGTGTTATTTTATGGTATTTTCATCTCACGGTTTCATGCTTTACAAATATCAAAGTGAAGTGAAATCATAAATAAAATAAGTAATTTTATTTAAAAACACACAGAACAAGCACGTAACTGTAACAACGTCTTACGATACAAAGTTTTTGATATCTCTCCTTTGAATGGAATATATGTCTTTCCAAGATCTATCGTTTGTTCACGTTCCAAGTCGGAAACTATTTGAATTTTCGTGTGGTCATCAACCTCGTTGTTAAAAAGGGTCAAGATAGCAATTGCTTGACACAAATACCACAGATGTTGGCAGAATTTGGTCGAAGCTCCTTTTGGATTTTGATGGATTCATCGATTGCTTCATACTTTTTTCAAGCTTTCAAAAATGATGAATCTTGGTTTGGTGCTTTTGCTGGCCAAACTACACTGAAGCAGGGCTTGCTTGCCTTAAGCACTGATCTTAAACTACGTTTGCAATGCACTAAAGTTATTTTCAAAGTATAAATGGCATACATCTCGCTTAGAGCATCGCAGAAAGAGGTATAATCTTTAATTTCTTTTCTTGATATCCACCCAAAAATATTACAGAAACTTTCATAAGTTCTTGGTGGACATCTATCACAATAGACTATTTTAGTTCTTTTGAGTAAATTCCATTAAGTTCTTGAATTTGAGAGTTTATAAAATGTTGTTTCACAAAGTCAATGTGCAATAGAATGTCATCCGGATTAATATTCTTCCAATTTTCCTTAAACAATTTAAAAAGCGGAATATCTCAGCTGCTGGTGACTTGATGAATTTTAGCTTCGAATACACTTTTTGGAACAAATTCATAAACATGATGACGACATGTAAATAGTCGTAACAGCTCTCTTTCCAGTTCTTGTTCTAACAGAGTACAAGTTCCACTAAAACGGCCTGTATTGAGTGCTGTTTTATCGTAACTCATGATTTGCACTTTGTCACAAAGGTCCCAATTATAAACTGCTTGGAAAACGGTTAAAGCCAGCTTTTTACCTGATGAACTATATAATTGGGCACAGCAAGAAGTTGGTCTTTATTTTCATATTATATAACAATCGGCAATTGTTCCTTTTTCGATCTTTTTACATAAACAACTGGTAACAATTTTCCATCCCAATGAATAGTCACAATTTCCTGAGTATTGTACTGGAAGTCAGTTTTTATCATCTCCGCCCTCTCCTTTCATAACTATGTTCGAATGCGCTGTATTGAAGATTTACTTACTGCAAGTGTATCAATATTAAGATCCCATGATTCCATTATAGTAATCCTCTAACTGTCTTTGTCGCAATCTCTCTTCTTTTCCAGCTAAATTTTTATTTACAACAAGCCATACATCCCGGACGCCCTGTTTCCCCTTGTCGTTGCAAAAATAATCTGTCATCTTCTATTTCAATTTTATTTAAAATATGCATGCAAATTATCCAACTCATTTTCAAAATCTTGTTCGCGATTAATGTAAACTTCAACGGTTGTTAGCAATTTTTTTTTTTGTAAATCACGCCAAACTTGAAGCAGATCTACTAATTTTTTTACACGGTTAATTTGACTTCTCGTATATTATAAAACATAACTGCTAGCACTTGTCGCTTTGAAAGTAATTTTGCACCTGTTATATGGTGTTTTATGTAACCAACTAAATAAATATAATTTTTAACACTTCGTAGTTCGACTGCCATATTAGAAATACAATTTATAGCGTGATTACTGTGCTGTTAAAATACTACGATCATCTTGCATTTCACAATAAAGTTTTATCATATTAAACAGCTGTTTTTTGTTTTGCTTATAAATAAAAACAAAAATATATGAACATATTTCAGAACATTTCGTTTATTGTCAATTCCAAAATTCACATTGACTTACAAATATTTTGCGCCATTTTGAGCACGCAACTCTGCACACTTCATTAAGCACTTTAGTAATTTAATAAAAAGGCACTTTAAAAAGGAAATAATTTAATAACTTCGTGTTTTCCTTTTGATTTAATCAAATATCATTACCAAATACAGTAATGTTTTTGTTTTTGTTCTGTTTCTGTCATTCATTTTTCCACTTTAGTCGATTTTTTGTTATAATACTTTATACTAAACGAAATTTACAAATAAATTTCAAAACAAAACTTTGAAATCAACTCGACACGGTGCGGGTTTCAGTTCATAAAATAAGCTGAAATTTTTACTGGTATTTCAAACATAAAGAGAGAGTATGCGAATGAAGCAGAACCAGAATGAAGGGTATCTTCGACTATGCCAAATATGTTATTCTCTTCACGCATCCCATAGAAAATGTTTTTTGTATGAGAGGCATGCGATTCAGTAATCCTAGGATCTTGAAATTTTCATGGTTGATGAATATTAATTAGAAACCTATTGTGTCCAAATCTTAAGATGGTTAAAAAGTTTCTCTAATAAGAACATGAATTTTGGGTGGGAGTTTGTATGGGAGGTACCTCTTCTGATAGTCTGAGGGACTTGAAGTTTTAGTTTTAGCTTATGTGTATGAATCAAAAATTTCCATTATCCGAATTTCCATTTGATAGAACAAAACACAAAAAAGTTTTTCTTATAAGAACATGAATTGAATTTGAGTAGGGGAGGTACCCCTCCTAGGGGTCCGATTCGGGTGATTCTAACAATTGTGCTGCGTATAGTAAAATTAAAGCTTCGTAGAGCTCTGTACCTCAAAAACTGAGAGATTGGTTTGCATATATACAGACAAACAGACGGACATGACAAGATCAACTCGTCTCGTTGCTCAGATTATGGGGTCTACGATGTCTCCTTCTGTGCATTACAAACTTCATCTATTCACAACATTTAGAGTAAAAAAATATTTCGAAAAATTTAGGACACCCTTATGTAGATTTATACAAGGTTGTTGTGAATTTTATTAGTCATATCCTTTGCTTTATAACCTTCATTAGGATTTGGACTCAATAATTCTCACGTATGTTTTGCAGGAAATGGGATTATAAGAATAAAGTAACATAAATATATATATAGGCTATGTTACCATTTTAGACTCTAGATTACCAACAAGTATATTGAGATTATCAATGTCGCAAAAGTAATGGAAATAGTTAGTTAATTTTTGTAGTGAAAAGAATTTTGAATTAAAGTGTGTAGAATCAAAGTTAACTTTGTCGTTAGTTGAAATTTCAAGTTTTCAAGTTAATTTTTGTAGTGAAAAGAATTTCGAATTAAAGAGTGTAGGATCAAAGTTAACTTTGTCGTTAGTTGAAATTTGAAGTTCAAAGCGTATGGCACTTTGACTAAGTAAGTAGAATATTTGGCATCAGTAAAGAACACGACCAAGTTCCAAATGAACTAGATGGTCGTCCATTTATGTTATGTAAACGCTTTGTAACGTTTTGATTTGAAATTCATTTGAATTATTGTTTCCTTCCGGTTTCCGGCTTGGCAAAGTACTTTACTGGTGGTGATGACTATTACCATACGAGTCAGTGGAATCCATTTTCAGTTGAGGTTGTGCTTGAGTTATTTCGGTACAGTTCATTTTGTTTCGTTTGCCTTGACGACATGACTGATCAAATGATGTACTGACGACTTGACTGTCATAGATTGACTCCCCCAAAACGCACACACGTGGCTCACTAGCCCACTTACTTAGCCATCTCATATGGGCATGACATGCCATGGCGTTGGCACGGACCTTAGTTCAATCAAAAGAATGAGTCACCGTCGCCGTCATCATCATCGTCATTGGCATTGATGACAACTCATTCCAACTTACTCAATGGAGTAATGAACAAAGACGCTACAACTGATGCCCCCCCCCCCCCGTATATATGTACATACAATTAAGAAACTACCCATTACCAAGCATTCGTTTGAACTTTTGCCCAGACACACCTTGACTCTTGGACTTGGTTAGGCTCCTTCTAAACGGAACTTTGAAAATATGCAAGTGAATGGACATTTCCGGTTCATATGAACGAGTATGTACAATATGTACACACATTCAACATTCAAAGTCAGGTCAGTCAAACTGGTCTCACTGTGCTCCCTCAACATGCAATATTGTTTATACAATAATGTACACACACATACGAGTACATCACATTTCCTTATTGAACCGAACCCAACCCATCTTTTTGTAGCACTTGCCTACTTGGCGTTCATTTTCAGTAGTTTTTGTATCGTCTAGTGGCATTCATGTGTAATTTTCAATTAACATGATATCCGACTTGAACTTTTTCCTAGCAGTCATCATTTTCTTCTTCTTGTCCATCTGCTGGCTTTTGATTTCAAACTGAATCATTAATTTATTTATTATACCTTTAACAAAGTAAAGTGAAGTAAAGTCAAGTGATGCAAAGTTATGGCATCGAATGGCACGGTATGGTATGGTATGGTGTGGTATGGTGTGGTATGGTGTGGCATGGTGAAGTAAAAAGTTTCTACAAAAGTTCGCAAAAGACGACACAAATCGGTCTAGTCATGTTCATCTTGACTGTCAGTTAATAGAGCTCATCGGAAGTATAAATTTGTTATATAAATAGATACATTTATTATACTATACATACATATGTATTATAATTGCTCAAATTGTAGAGAAATAAGAAAAACTCGATTTCATTTTAGTATTGTCCACTGCATATTACCTATGTATATATGTATAATTTCATTTGAAGGTCAATTAATCTTTTATACTAAATACCTAATTCACAATAGGTATGATCTATACATTATTTTCAGATTTTCAATAAATATGAGCATCAAAGTCAAATAGTTTACAGTCTGTCTCTTCTCATAACTCGAATCACAATAATGCACAGAATAGACTTTTTATTTATTCAATTCTGAATTCTGAAAATTGTTCTTTGAATTCTTTTGAATAAATTCTTCTGCCAAATCATCGTTATTATTTTTCATAGCACCTAAAGTTGCATTTACTCGCTTTGAGCGACGTTGTTCAATACTCTCATTGTTCACATCAGTTTAGTACTCGAGTGTACCAGTGGAAGTTATTCTATATAACGATTCAATTTTACCCATACTTCCTGATCAGAGTCCATCAAGTTTTCTCCTTTATCAAAAATAATCAAGCAACTTAAAAGTTTGTCATCGCCCTTTTCCTATATAGAATCGGTTTTATTATTATTTTTTTTTTTTTTGACAGTTTGCTATTGAGAGTACAAACAAGTTTCCTCCATTCTTAATCAAAAATTGGGCATTTATTATGATAGAATGGTACAATATATTTCATTGAAATTGTTGCCCATCGCTTCTTTCCCCCATCTTTGTGACAGCATATGGATATCACATCGGAAGAACGTTTCATTTTATAAGGCCATCCACGAATTGACCAAATTTTTGGTATCTTCACATGATGTGAAGTGCTGCTCAGACAGCCCATGTACCATGGATCGGAACAAGTAAAAATCAGAAGGTGGCAATGTCTGTTGAATATGGCGAGTTAGGTAGGACTTCCCAATTGAGTGTTTCCATGTAGGTATTGATTAGCGCCGCAACATGTTGACGAGCATTATTATGGAGAATAATAATTTTGCCGGATTTGGAGAATTAGTGGTCTGGTTTTTCCTTGAATTCTCGGTTAAAGTCATCAATTGTGTTTGGTTAGATTTACAGTAATCGTTTCTCTAAAGATAAAGTATTAATTAACAGGAGTGCAAAACTTGACATTACAAGTATGTTATAATTATATTTTTAATTAGTTAGCGATTTAAATTAAGAAGTAAGATAAAAATTAATTTTGAAACTACTAAGTGTTGGATTATTCTTGTTATTGAAAATTTAGGATGATAACGTTTTAATCTTCTTTAGGCCAAATAGTTTGGATGAGCAGATAATCTGCTGATATATGCCAGTGATTGAGCTTAGGTAAAGTCCCCTATATTCTGAAAGCTCAGATCTCTTTCAATGTCGCTGGTCCTAATAGACCAAGTAGTGTCTGTGATATGACTAAGTTTTATAATATGAAATACTCTCAAATCGATTTTTCCGCGATGCCATAAATCTGTATTATGTATCTCCGACTGGGGGCTAGAAAAAACTTGTATATGAGCAATTAGTTTCGAAGGGACAGCTTGTTGCGAAGGTGCAATAACCAACTCAACTTGTCAACCTTAGTCTTAAGTGAAGCCACAGCTCCTGCAATGTGTGCTTTAAAAGTGAGGCGCTTGTCCAAGTATACATCCAGGTCTGATGAACGAGGGGTTGTCCATGTCGAGTTAAGCCTCGGCAAACTTCTCTCCTCAGCATGAACGTAACACAAGATCATTTTGCGACGTTCAAGGCAGTGCTCCACTTACGAATCCATTCATCGAACTGCTGTAGATATTCCAGCATGGCTTTTGTCGCAGTGAACACACAGAAATTTCCGTAACTCGGACTTCTATAATTTTTTTTATGAAAAAGTATAAATAGAGTCTAGTATGGTTCCACAAGGGAGCTGCCTATCTTCAACTCTATACTCTCTCTGGTCATATGATATACCTATCATCATACCATGTAACACTATATAAGTGAATCAGATTTTATGATTGCTACATATGCGGATGACACAGTCATTCTATCGAAGCTTGACTGAACTGATAAACATTTAAGCAAAAATGATCTTTGGAGATTCCTCTTTCCGTTATTTACTGGGGATCAAGATTGGCTTTTCTAGAAATCTTATCTATATTATTTAACATTTAGGCTTAAGGCAAGTCATACAAAAAATTTTATTAGGTACAATAGTTTTTAGTTTCTGGATTTCTTGGGGGAGAGCGATTCATTTTTATAGACTGCCGTCCGTCTGAATTTTTAAATTTTTCTTAAACACATGCCCTTTGATGTTTCCATATTAGTAGTCTCCAAATATGAGGAGTTTAAGCAGAAGGTTTCAAATGTTAATGTCGGCTATTTTGTTGGCTCATTTAAGAAGGAAATAAGAATTAAGGATTCATTCATCATATAGAAATTCCACACAAAAAGCAAAACTCTTAAAATTCTTTGAGCATCTGGGTGGTGGTGGTGGTGGGTCATTATCAGTTTATGTTGTGTGTTCTGAAAGTTCTATTAACTGCTCAAATAAATAAACAAAAATAAATACAATTTATTGGCAACGATCTAGGATCCAGTTAAGAGTTTTTGTGGTAACTTTTTTTTAAAGCTGATAAAATTGTAGCACAGACAGTCATCATCATCATCATCATCATCATCATCATTATCATTATAATAATCGTCTCAATTAAAATTGATGTCCAACAATGTGGTTAATTCTACATACGAATTACATACAATATATTTAATTTAATTTATTGTTATTTAGCGTAATTTTCTCTTTTTGTTTTCACACATTTTCCCATTTCCATTAAATATACGAGTATTTTACTCTTCTCTGACTTTGCATGAAATACATTTCTTTCTCTTGGTCACCTACATACTTATGTATGCCCTCGCAAGGCAATATAAATAATAAGGTCACGCATTACTTAAGTTGCAAAGTTGCAATGTAGAACAGTGAATAATTATAAATACACTTTACACTTGGTTGAAATGTGTGTAATCACTTAAGTCTGATATTTGAAACGAATTGGAATAAATACTGAAATGGATAGATAATCAGTAAAGCAAAGGAAGTGAGTCCATGTGTTTCTATATTTTCTTCTCAGGGAATCCAAGCAATCTCAAAGGTCTTCTTAACTGATAGCCAAGTTTAATCGGTAATTTTCAAGAGTATAAGGCTAAATAGGTATATGAAAATTGGAAAAATTCTTGCTTTTTGAAAAATATTTCACTTTTTTAAATGATGCTCATATGGGGCTTTTCTTTCCAGTAATCAGAAAATTAAGGCAACTTTGAGTTAAGTTAATATTATAAGTGTAGAACACATAGAATATATTTTTTGTATAAATAATAAGAACAACAATTTTGAAGTGTATTTGGAACTTTGCGAGACCAAAGCAAATTTTGTTTAATTTTAACTAAATTCAAGTAATCTCATTTAAGCAGTGCACTCTCAATGTCACTTAACAGGAATGAATACATTATGCGGTTGAGATATATGGTTCTAAGCAAGTGCTGCAGCACTGCGTTTACTTCAATTGTCATTTTCATAATGCATAAATTGTTCCCCTTCTCTTTGAGCACCACTATGTCATCAGCACTTAGCACTTATAATCATAAATGTTATAAAGTTTCTTCATATGAACGAATGAACTCTCACTCATAGTTTTCCCAGGTGCCTCATAAATGGCATTGGTTTTTGGTTTTTAAGCGAAGTCCTCCTCAACCTCAAACCACACCTAAACACTAACCCCTGAAAAACAAAAACACAAAAACAATAACAATGAAATCATAAAAATTTGTTAGTAAAAAGTTGAAAGTCACCCATCAAATGGATTAAGATACTCTATATATATCTAAAACTATTAGAAAGGAATTCTGGAATATCAAATATAATAGTTTTAAGTGGCAGAATAATAATAATTTCATATATTTCCTATATGAGGGAAATATTTGTCAAGGGCATGGGTATTTATTGTTTTATTTTGAAGTTGGAAACAGAATCATCAAAATTAGAAACTCAGCAAAAATAGTAGTTGTAGTAGATATTTTGGATTCAACTCTAATCGAGAACAATATTTATATAATTTTATTTGCTGATTCTGCATACGTAATAAACCGCAAGTACTTTGATTATATTTTAACCTCATATATCTATCCTACCTCCTTTCATTTCCTATCCGATGTTTTTCGTTAAGAAGAGCATTTCTAAAAACATCATTGAAATATTTAATCAAACACAGAAGTAAGATAATAGACAGCTTTATTGTGGGTCAAACAGATCTGAGGTAATGGCAAAATCGAATTGTATTAACATAACATTCCCGATATGGATCACATTCATACTGACAGAGTTTTTACAGTACATTCCATTCACACTAAGTAAAAAGCATGTTCCAATTCAGTTGCATTTGTATCTGATCTCACCTGTGTATGTGTGTATGTCTGTCTGTTATTAATAACTTTAAGAAGATAGTCTTGCAATATTATGAGTTCCCGTCCTAGGCCAAGTAACCGAAGTCTAACCACCAACATGCGAGAAAAAAAAATTGTAGCTGAGCTCCCACCGTGTGGCATTGTTTTTGTTACTCTAAAAAAGATGAATGAATGAATCTTGAGGCATGCTGAGCTCAGAACACCAGTTGAGATCTTTAGGGCTGGAAAAGCTTTATTTTAAACCATTTCAACTCAACTGAACTAAAAATCATTGAGAAATAAAACAATTTGTTGCTGTTGCAACAATAGAAGATAAAACAAGAACAATGTGATATTGCCACACAAAAAAATAATCATGAATAAGCAAATTGAATGCTTTATTTGTGCTACCATATCTGCTTACATACATATTATTATGTTTGTAATATACATAAAGTGGTGTTCTAGTTGTTGTCTTTGATAGTCCACATATGCAGAATGACATACTACTTACATATATAATTGAGTAGTAAAATGAATATTGGATCATATGCCTCGTATCGCCATACATGGACCATAGTGTATGTAATACTCGTACATGCCCATGCTTGTACTCCGATGTCACTTAAAGTGACTGTGATAAGTTAATTTTCAATTGCTTGTTGGCTATGTGGCACATTCTATATAACCGCGTGCATGCGCTACGAATTTCGGTTGTACGTATAAACACTGAAATGCCCCAGGAACCGCAAAACAAATACGCTGAAGTTTGCGGTTTCGACCATATCAGTCCAATTAATGAACAGAAGGTAACAACAACTACAGCAATAGTAATTTTGAGAACAAGAACAACAATTGTAGTAAGTACAACAAGTCAACAATTTGTCAATAAGAGCAAATTTTAATCTTATCACAGTTTACTCGTCCGTGCATACACTACCGAGAAGTTTGTATATTAAATATACTATATTTGGCAAATGGTAGAACAGAGGTTTTTATACTCGTTTAGTGAAAGGAATCCATTCTTGATTAAGATTTAATTTGTATACATAGACAATTTTTTAAAACCCGATTTCTGTGTCAATACTCTCACAGTTCATTGATGTCAAACCCATTTTGAACTATGAACCTTGATTTCTTAACAAAAATGTTTTTCGATCTATTTTTTTTCATGCTATTAAGAACTTTGAGAATTTTATATCGAAGAAGTAGAAGAAACCCTATTATTTAGTATTATGTTACTTCTCTTGGAATAAAGTTCATCATATTATTTACTTTTTATATACTTGTGTATGAATGTATAAATAAATATTGGTAAAAATGTTATTTCAGGGATCCTGAGATACCACAGTTTGAGAACCGCTATTATAGACAATAGTAAAAATTTTACTTTTTCTAGGTATAAGATTCAATTGTTTCTAACAATTTATTCCTTTGGAAATATGAAAAAAAATTGTTTTTGAAAATTGTCACACTCGCATTATGGATCTATATATGTACACATATTTTAGTGATGAGATCACAATGCCCATGAAAAATAATGTCTGAAAATATACAATATAATTTCAAAACTTATGAACTAATTCATCCATCAATCAGATGGACAAACATTGATAGTTCATTTCTCATTGAGTTACAAACATAAGACTAAAATATAAATGATATACAATTCACATTATTATGAAGTGTATACAAATCATCACACTATTCATTTTTGTTTACTATTATCATTTACCTTTGTCCCTCTTACTCTGTTCCATTGAGTTCTTTGGTGATGCTTAGGAGATTTTGTTTACGATGTGACTATGCTTGCTACCTGTAACTTGGCAGCTGTAGATTCATTGTTGCTCAACAATATTATTTTAATGATGATGATAGCTACCACGATGCTTATCCGTTTTTGGAATATCAATTATAAGTCACTTATGCACGGTTGCGCACTGGCTTTAGATGTTCAATCCACTCCACTTCACTTCGTTTTGTTTCCCATCAAGACATCACTCACTTGCTCAGTAGGCTAACCGTCAGTAGTCGTCAGTTGTTTGTTGTTGCTTGTTGGTTGTCGATTGGTGATGATGATGCTGCTGTTCCCGCTGTGTGCTCTCTGCGCCTGGTGTTTACACCTGCCACAATCTCACATTAGCGCTTTGCTTCATTTGATTACATATACGAGTTGATCTCCTCTTGTTTCCTCTTCTCAGCACCTTTGATTTTGCTCAGTTTCAGTTCAGCTTCAGTTCAGCTTCAGTTCAGCTTCAGTTCAGTTCAGTTCAGCTCTGCTAATACGAATGATAATTTGGAATTTGAGATTTGGTCTGACAGTAGCCCAAACCTAGTCGTAATCATTGGTAACTACGAGTAAAATAAAAAACTTGTTCTCTCCCGTCTTGAAGAAGAAACTTGAATGAGTTGCACGGACAAAGAGCAATTATTGTAAAATATTTTCTCGGCTCTTTCCCGTTTGTTTATTGTGCACCCTACTATTGTATAATTCGAGTAGAGTTAAAATCATAATAGAAAAAAGGAGCTAAATAAAATAAATGTTAGAAGCATAGGTGCGTTTTCTTATGGAGATTTCATGCAATTGCCGGGGACTCTGAGCGAAACATAAAGTAAGAGAAACCAAACAAAATTTCCTATGAAAAAATTGAAGATTGTATAACATCCTGAACATTCTTTGGATAAATTCTTATTTGCACTGGGCCTCAATTTGTCAAAACCTGCCACTGCTCAAAAACATTTCTACTGTGGATATCTTAACTTATCTTATCCAAATAAAAATTTTTAAAAACTAAATGATTGTAGCGTATTCGATTGTTGGTTCTACTTGATTCGATTTTTCTTTCCTGTGCACATACAATAGTTTTTGTGTGTATTTTCATTTGTAATTTTCGGAAAAGTGTGAAACTGTAAAAAATGCTTTTCATTTAAAGTATCTTTAATTGTGAGAACTTCATTTTTTTTTTTTTGTTTCTACATAAGCGTCACTATTGTAAGTAGTAGTTTAAATGTTAGATAAGGTAAGTTAAGTGCGAATAGGGTAAGAGTTCGTCAACTTTAATGAGAGAAGAGTTTCGTGAAAATCACATTAAAATTAAAGCTCAGTAATAGTAGTAACTTCGAATCAAACATTTTTGAAAGCAAGAAGCCTACTTAGCTCAGTTTTTCGGTCTTTCATTTGCAAGTACTATATAAATTGAATTGAGTTGTGTAGTTGTGTTGTTGTGTTGTCTTCTTTGGTAACTGAGAGCCCTTAATCATGGCTAACTTAACAAGAATTACATTTATTGGTATTTTGTTCATTGTCTTTGGATTATTGTGAGAATTTTTTTTTGGAATCAAAACGAAATTTGCTTGTATTGTAGGTCAAATAGTTGTTTTTATAGGCGTTTTAAAGATTCTTAGAAATATAAACTACTAATAAATATTGTACATAAAATTAAGCTACTTACTAAGAGTATCATTTACTAGGGACTAGAGAATCTAGAAGTTGCTAAAAAATTGTTTTATTTCCAACAATGTTTTAATATCACTTTGATAAGGATCTGAAAATTTCGAAAGGAATTGGTAAACTAGGATAAAAACTCTCTCCATAAATGATTGTATGTTTGTGCAAAATCTTAGTCTTAGCCACTTCATGACTATGATCTCAATTGGACCACCCATTATAATATACCTACTCCATAATTACGAAGATCTGTCAATCATTCAGATTTCCAAGATTTTCTTAAAAGAAATATTCACAATTTATATCGGAACTTGAAACCGGTCTACATCCGTAATATCTAGTAATGAAGTCTGAGGTTATATATGGATGCCTCTAGAAGTTCAACTAAGAGAAATCTAAGATTTTAAGTGGAATGCAGGTAAGAAAACTTTATATTTGCAACTCATTAAACAATTATTATATTCTTAAGTTAGTTGAGACACATTTTTCTATATAATAAATGGTTCTAAAAATAAGAAATAAATTGCAACTAGTGATTCTAAATAAATCGAATGTTCAAGAAGCAACCAATTGAAGAATCCATCAGTCACTAATTTTAATGTTTTTTTTTTTTTTTTTTTTTTTTGTGTCTGACTCCATTCCGGGGCTTTAATCCAAACTAATTAAACTCAAATACATTAATTCAATTTTTCTGTTTTATTCTTTTTACTTGCTACTATCGCCATTTGTATTTCTATTCACAACTGTCAATGACTTTTTGTTCCTCTCAATAATCAATTAATTGTAACAAATCTTTCCCATTTGTAGCATAAATTTTAACAAAAAATGCCATCAGATTAATGTTTGACGATGGAGAGAAATCAATAATTTCAAGTTTTTCGCAACAGTTTCAATAAATTAATGTAGTAAGTCATTGAGAACGGCTAAAAAAAAAAAAAATAGTAAGTAGTGGCAAGCTATATACCAGTAATAGGAAAATAGAAAATTGAAAGAAAAGTTTTCAATGCTACTCAACTCGAAGCTTCAAGTCAATGGCTTCAAGATAGAATGATGTGAAACTTTAGTATAACTTCCACGGGTGAAAACGAAGTTGCAACAAAGGAAGAGAATAAAGTTTTAAAATAAATAAAGTAGTTTGCACCCTTAATAGTCGATAAATAAATTATTATTGATACGAAAGCTTTGCTCTTATGTAATTTGAAGGCAGTTGTAGGTAGTTGTATTTGATACTCTTTGATAGTTTTCCGATATTTCCTTCAAACTTAAGAACTTAATTATACTAGTACTAATCGGATCAAATCTGAAGTGTAGAAAAACCAAACAGAAAAATACTCGTAATATATGAAGATAGATTACATTTAAAATCATATCAAATCACGGCTGTAATGCAGCAAATATATACAAAATGCAACAGAAAGATGATCGATATATTATAATAGTAGACCAAGAACATTTATCACATATAACTTGTAACTACAATTGAATCTATAATAAGATATATAATACATATAATATGAATAAGTGGCAAAGTTTCCAGAACTATAAAAACGTAACTCTGACTTTTAAAAACAACACTGTGTTTAACCATAATCAATTTACAGATGGTTTTTATCAATTACCTAAACAAAACAAAAACAATTATGTCTTAAAATCATTGATGTTCTTGCTGCTTCATTCTTCGTAACTCTTAAGAAAATTGTATATACATATGTGTAACAATCAAAAATGATATTGAAGGCGTAGATTTATAGATATATTGTGTATCAAAAAAGACAAAAAATTTTGAAAAATGCGTCTTTAAAAAACTGATTCTAGTATTTTTAGAAAAGAATTTTGATGCAGTTTTATCAGTGCTTTATTGCCTTTCCAATGTCCCTTTAAGTTACACACAACAGGAGTTATACAGAAAATTAAAATAAAAGCCACGTCAAGACGCCGAAAAAGTTTGGACACACTTGTGCAAAAAAGGCATTTTTATACTCTTCACGGGAGTGAATAGTATTATAAGTTTGTCATGAAGTTTGTAACTCACAGGAGGATATATCGCACACCACATAAACTATATATATATTTGTGATCAGCTCGATGAGACGAGTTGATTTAACCGTGTCCGTCTGTCCGTCTGTCTGTATGTATGCAAAGAATTCCCTCAGTTTTTGAGCTAGAGAACTGAAATTGAATTGTACAAAGGTTTCTTTTTACCTCGGACAAAACCCTTGTCGGAACGAGCTGGATCGGATCACTGAGAGGGCTACCCCCATATAAACCCCAAGGTCAACGATGTAAATTTCATGATCCTAGGGCTACCAAGAGGGATACCTCCCATACAATACCCTACTGAAATTCATGTTCTCATTAGAAAAACTTTTTTTGTTTTTCACATTGAAATTTGGACACATTAAGTTTCTGATTGATGTTCTTTAACTATGTAAATTTCAAAATCCTACGGTTACTGGGTCGTATAGTTCCCATACAAAAAAAGTTTTCTAGGGTTTGTGTGAAGAGTAGGTATTACATCTTCGGCATAGTCGAAGATAGCCTTCTTTCTGGTTATTATTTTTTTTTAATATCGATGTATTGTACTTTGTATTGTCACCTTTTGCCTGAATATATACCACATCTGCCAATTTCCCAGTAGTTAAGTAGTGTTTTCTAATGTTTCGAAAACTTGAATATGATCTCTGAACTATAGTTTCTACTGGTATTTCTTTGCCACTGTCCATTTTGATGATTCCTTCACAAATACACAATCGAAAGTAGCTTAAAATTTTTGTAAACTATGATTCTATGCAATAATTATAAGTAGGAAAACAAACCATATCAAAGAAAAGAATACTGTTATTTCAGTATTACGGGACTCAAGTGCCAGGTTTGCCCTAACTTTTTCGGCGTTTCTTTTTTTAAACTCCTACTGTGTGTAACTTAACGGGACATTTTTGGTTTCATTGGAAAGGCAATAAAGCACTGATTGAAACTGGATCAAAATTTTGTTCTTAAAATACTAGAATGGGATTTTTTAAGTCGCATTTTTCAAAATTCTTAGTCTGTGCCCAAAGTTTTTTGATTGATAATAGATAAAATAACAAATTCCTATTCCGAATAACTCCTGAGATCTTTCCAGTTAAAATTATCGACCAAAATAATGGATTTAAAGAACACAAGTTTCCCATACAAAAATAAGTAAGTAAGAATATGTAACGCATAAAATGAACGCTTAAAATGATATGATATGTATGAATGATCAACTGAATGTATGCGGTCCAACTCTGAGGTCTGAGTCGATTAGAAGACTGCATAGTAATGGCGTTCCAAACATCATGACAAAGGGATAATACAATATACTTGCACATACTTGAAAGATATGTATATAATATTAAGAAAATATGTTAACTTAAGTTTCACCGCAAATTAAAAAAAAAAAAAAAAAAAAAAATATTAAAAGAGGCAAAAAATACTCGTATGTTGGAAAAGACAATGACTACTAGAATGATGACTATGACGATGATTATGATGGTGATGACTTCACTTTGAAGTGTTGTATGAAGTAAGCAAGTCGAAGAGAGGCTACTGGGTTTAGGTTTGTGTCTGGGTTTGTCTAAGCGAACGATCGATTACTTTAGAGTTGCAAATGGATAGCAGACTTTCGAAGAAAAATCGATGTCATAAACAGCGGCAGCTGAACTGATTGCTGACTGCTGACTGGTTTGGTGGTAACGAAGTCTTTTGTGATGCTACACTCTACTCGTATTGAAGTAGTATGGGTCCTCAACATTGGAAGAGACAGTGATTTAAAGAAATGGAAGAAACTTAAAACGAAAGAAAAATTAAAACAAAACGAAACGAAACAAAACGAAAGACTCAAGTCACAAACTTTTTATTGTAGTAGCTGCGGTATGGCGCAATTATTCGCTTCGCTCCTCGAGAACATTGACGATGTCAAGTGGAGTGAGTTTATGTTGTGTTTGTTGCTGCTATATCTAAGCTGTTGAATAGTTACAAACATCAACAACAACAAGCCTTAAAACAGGCAGGCAGGCAGGCAGGCAGGCAGGCATTCCAATGCAGCAGGTGTTTAGCATAAGTAATTGATATTCGACACACAATCACTGCGGACACAACATTGGAACGCATTGGAGGGAGATACTTATTTTTATAGAATAAGAATATTATAAAATAGTAGGTATAGGGACCAATATGCAATGAAGCTAGAAAATTAAATAAAGAATCTTGCATGTTGCAATAAATACACTATACTACGTTGTAGTTAAACTTTAGTTTGATTTTGATAAAACATTATAAAAACCCCATTGGAAAATGACTTACAAACAAGTATAGGGTTTTTAAGAGTTAAGTTAATATCTTCACAATTGAAAATCACTCATAACTTTTATAGCAAATGTTAACCAATCTTTCGGATTTCATTGCGAAAAACAAGTTAATTTACAAGCAAAGCATTAACTAATAATGCCAAATAATAGCTTATACTTGTATAAAGATACTCTTGTATATATATAACGTTGTATATGCATAGATACGAACTTCTATTACAAAAGAACCTGCATCAACTGCTTCGTATTTCAGTGCAATTGTGACCACAAATTACGCGCATTATATCGACATCATCATCAGCATCATCTTCAACATCATCATCATTTTCGTCTATGATAGTAGCAATGTTACTTAGAAGTTGAGCAGCGAATATCAATAGATTCACAGAAAGTTTCAAGTTGTTTACAATTAATATTCAATGAGTATTTTCACTTTATAATACGAGTACACTTTTTGGTGATATTTGTATTGTAACACATTAAAGGAGGATCATTACTCTAAGAAACACAACCCTAAGGAAATGGCTTAGAACCACGCAACCCATCTTAAAATTCAAGGTAAATTTATTAAATTATGAAAGAAGCTATTTGAACTAAATAATGTCTCTTGGAAATTAGGCAAAAGTATCCAATCATTTTGAAAAGACACTAAAATCATTAAAAACAATTAAATGACAGTGTTTACAATACTCGATTAGAAAAGGCTAAAATATTAGCCGACATATTTGAGTCGAAACACCATCAAACTGGAATCTACTCTGACTCGAGCACATCTGCAACTCTACGAAACTCTCTTTCAATGAGGTCATCATTGACCCGTTAGTGCATTCATCTAGCCCTGAAATCACAACTGAGGAAGTTTTGATTATCATACAGTCATTTAAAAATAAGAAATCTTTGGGTATCGACCAAGTTCCTAATATCTACCTTAAACAAATACTTAGTGCGACTCTAGCTTTCTTTACAAAAATTTTAAATAATTTTGTTAAAATTGGATATTTTCTGTTAAAATGGAAAATCGCGCAAAATCATCACCATTCCCAAACCAGGAAAACCTCCCGATTATCCAGATAGTTACCGGCCAATAAGCTTACTATGCGGCTACTCCAAGATCCTCGTACGTCTAATTAAGACCAGCTTAAACTTATACCTAGGAAAAAATTCTCTTTTACCAACAGTTCAATTCGGATTTCGATTAATCTCTAAATATGTCAAGGAGAACTTGGCTTTTAAAAACTTAATTGGCATGGTAATTCTTAACATACTTAGAAGCAGCTTCTGATCTAGATTGGAATAATAGCCTTAATACAAAGCTTTCTAACTCATAGGTACTTTCACGTTAGTCTAAACGGAACTGAATCCAGTAGAAGCTAATAAATGCTGGTGTTCGACAGGTTTCGAGCACAGTTCTCGACCCCATCCTATATAATATTTACACTTACGACATCCCTTTGTTTGAAAGATGTAGTACACTTATATTTGTGGATGACACAGATCTTTTTTGTATTTGTACAAAATGAGCAACAATGCTCATTGGACTGCCTGTTATTTTATTTCTATCAATTGAAAATTAAGGTAAACGCCGTTAAAACTAAAGCTATTTATTTCACAATGAAAAGAAAGCCAGGCTTTTTGACAAGCGTAGAGCTTCAACTTAACAACTCGACCATTAAATGGGAAAATTCAGTTAATTAGCTGGGTGTTATTCTATATAAAAAACATATATTCAGTGAGGATATCAGTAAATCCCTAGGCAATATCAATAAGACTGTACGTTTCTTATATCCGTTTATGAACATCAAATCAAAACTCTCAATTCAAAATAAACTAACCATCTACAAATCGATACTGTTACCTATTATGCTTTATGGGTCAGAAATATGGGGTGGCTGTGCAAAGAATCGTATCAGAAATTTCCAGACTGCCCAAAACAAAATTTTGAAAATGATATTTGACCTTACTTCTATGGAACAAATCTTTTGCATATTAAAGCAAATATTGACACGATTGATGAGCTCATCTCTCGTGCTACATGTAAATTTAGGCAAACAACAACTATTATTGAACAGCTACGTGCTTGCAGGTACTTCCTTTCCTTGTTTTCGACTAGCTTTTATGAAATATCAGCATTTCTTAGATTTAAGTAGTTAAAGTTTTATTTTTTTTTTTTTTTTGGTCCAAGGTTTTTAATACAATCCTTTCTTGGGTAACTAATTAATTAAGCCAAAATCATAATGTACAGTAAGTCTAAACTCTGATAAATATTAGTTAATAGCTTTAAGCATAATCAATTGTTGAATTGAATTGAATTAAAGGAGGCCCACAAAAAAGTTTCTCTTTTCTACTGAAATATTATTTAAACATTAATAGCATAATAGCATAATATATTTTTCTGGTTGGGCAATAATCACGTTGGCGTCATTTACGCTTTTCAGTTGTCACCATTATACAATATTTCAAGTGATTTCCTGTAGCACTGTAGGCATCTGTAGATTCCTATGTATGGTTATCATGGGGCCTCCGTAATTTATTTCAGGGTGTTGTTAAATAGGCTTTCCACATTGAGTAAAATTTTGTGAGTTCTGATTCAACGCCCATAGTGGCATTCTTGGGTTCTGAACAGTTGGTATATAATTTTTTTATAAACACGCATGGAAGGTTGTGGATAATTGTGAAAAATTAAAATGGAAATTTTGTGGAAACTGGATGATTTAAAAACATTTGCAGTGTATGCACATAATTCTCTCAGCTCCCTTTTTCTTCCCTCCTATATATTTTATTAAAATTTTAAGACAAATTTTACAAATTCAAATTTGCCAATCTGTTTGTTTATTGTTTTTGGCCTTCATTACCTGTTTTTTCACATAAAAGTTGGCAACAAAGCCAAGAAGTTGGTAACAACGGCAACAATTTTCCAACACTACTTTAGAGTGTTGCGCATTGAAACTGAGTTCATGTTGAGTTCATGCAGAACTCAACCAAAGCAGAGAGTTCTGAACACTACAACAAACACAACAACAACAACAACAACAACAAATTTCAGTCTCTTTCAACGTTGTTATTGTCGTCAGAATTCAGAGTTCAGCTCAATGTGGAAAGGCTATAAGAAAGCTTGAACCTTCCCTATATTGTAAGCGGCAATGATGCCTTGTAAATGAGGTTTTTATTTGTTAGAAGCATAACAGCCAACTTTATTTCCGTACTTTGAGAAGAAACATTCCGTGATGGATTTATTCAGGATTACTGGTCTTGGTCCATCTTTGGTACGATATCAGCGGCGTTCAGCATGAAATCACAATTGGAAGACTTGATTTGTTCTCCTCGAGCATGGCATCACTGCAGATAATTATTGATTATTCTGCTGCTTTTGTGGGCGAACCATATATGTATAGAACAGTACAAGTGTCTTCTGCATACGTTGCATTATGATCATGGAAGGTTGGCATCTCTGCAGTATATCATCTACAACACTAGTGCCAGCACACTACCAAAAATATACAACAACTACGAGTATTAAAACCCACGTTATCTTCTGCTATGCCGAAGCTGTGATACTCGTTACGTAGATTCTAGAAAAAGTTTTTGACTACGCTCCTGTGATTGAGCATACAGAAATATTACACCATTGATTTGACTTTCGTCAGTATACATACCGTGTTTCAACGTTGAGACCGCAATATTTGTATAGGAGCTATGCGATAACAAGAAAAAAATATTTTTTTATTTTGGTTGGTATTCCCACCATACATTCCGGTTCGGATGATTCCGGCAAATGTGTAGCGTCTGGTGAAAAGAGAACTTCATGCAGATGGATATAAGGACAGACGGACATGGTTAAATTAACTTGTCTCCTTGAGCTGCTGAAGAATATACATAATTTATGGAGTCTCCGATGTCTAATTCTATGTGTTTATAATATTTCAATTTTTAGAGTTGCTTTTATTGAAAAAGATCTAAAAGTATAGAAATAAATATTAAAGTTATTATTATAAAATGGGATGTCCTTGCAGTTAAGATTATATTTGATAATAAATAATCCCTTTTAATTTCGATTGTTGTTGGGATATTTGCCTTATAAAGCATATTGCTAATGGGTGTACAGAGGAATGTTTCTAGCGAATTGCAGAATTCAATGTGGATTTCAATTTGTTTAGTGTTAATTTATAATTCAATAACTCAATATGTAAGATTAAAACAATATGTATAAACTAGTGTTGTAACGGAGGCCATTTCAGAGGAGCCGGAAGTGCACAGCGCGTAAGCGGAAAAACATTTAACAGCAACACAAACACCATTTTGACAAAGCTTTGCACCTTGTAAGCGATTTTACAAAGGCTTCTACATTACACCGGCTCTACCGCAGAGTCTTTACGTGTAATATGGGTAGACCAAAAGACAAGCGATTCCACAAGATCAAATTAGTTCACTTCCTCTGATCTCCTCCTCCGGTTTGCCGTTAAAGCTTCGTTAATAGATGTACGGAGACAGATGCAGTAGCGGAGGTACGATTTCTTGCGGATGTTCCCCTTTTATGGTGGCGGAGACGAAGTTCACTTACAACACTAGTAAAAATAATATTATGAATTGCAAGTGGTATAACTTTGAACGAATTGTCATTATTGGTTTGATATAATTTGTTTAAGTCTGAATTATGTTGCAGTTTTTTATATGTATTTAAATTTATTTTATTTGTTGTAAGGATCTTTGGTAGAAATTCAATTTTTAAAACTTTATTTATTATAACCCATGAAAAGACGTCTACAATTTTAAATTATAATTAGCTAATTACTTTTCGGATAATATTTTACACAATAAGAAATTATTAAAGTCGCAAGTTTTTATACCAATTCTCTTGTAGTTTACTTTTGATACCGCATGCCTTGATTACAATTCTTAAAATTGCATAATAATTATTGAGCATGCATTTTCTGTGTAGATAATCTGGCACTAAATTCGTTTTAAGATCATTAATATTATTTTGGGTTAGTGGAATATTCGTATGAATATAAATATATATATGATATAAACTCAATTAATAGCACAACAAGGACAAAACGATGCCTTATTTTTTATAGTTTCTGTTTGCGTTGGTTGCGATACTTGCTCTTGAATATCGGTCTGGGTTTCTCGTGAACTATAAATATAAAGAAAATATAAAGACAATTCTGAATTAAGTATTCATCAAATATTTACTTTATTTCTATTATGGCAATCTCTCTGCTGACTGCAATAGCAATAGCAGCAGCTTCAGCTTGTTTCAAAAATGTCTTCAAATATTTTTTATCACGTCTGCCCAAATTATTTTCAAGTCTTCTTAGATGTGACCTACAATTGGATAGAGTTTAAGAGTTAAAGAGTTTATTTACATAACATCACTTTCTAAGAATTCACCGATACTTTCTAAAATATAAATTTCTTGTCAAATTCTATAAGGACGCTATTGTTTTGATGTAATCGGACAATTCTATTTACATAAGTATAGTTAAGAAGAGTTTGCTGACAAGTTTAAGACAAATTGAAATATAAATAAATTAAACTATAATAGTATACTTCGGAATCCCTGTAGGAACTGATTCAAGCACTACATCTGCCACTGTATATGTGCATTTGAAACACAATTCTCCTCTTCTTCGCCCTCACTTTCAATGCTTTCACATGGGACATAATTTTTGTCCTCTACTTCACCATAGGTGCTGAAATCATCAACGTTCGACTCTTCTAGAGCAACCAAAATATCACTATCCGTAAGAAATACTAACTAGAAAAACTCAAGAAAAAGAAACATTCATTTTCTAATTAAAACCCAATACGCACAATTGATGCACTCGCTGAAAATCATAGCGTAAACCATTATAATTGCACCAAATAAACACAATTAATTTGAAATATTTAAATTTAGTATTTTATTATTTAAAAAGTGTTCACTTCACTTTACTTAATTTTAGACTATTAATTTATATATAATTACAAACACAACTTACTTCTGCGGCTCATATTTACTTTTGCCAAATATGGCACCAAAATTCTGCGTATATATAAAATAATAGTAAACGAATGCACGAAGAATAAGAGAAGAAAACCTAAACTACAAACTGCAAAATCGAAACATGCAGGTCTCATTAATATTTCTGAAATACAAGTGGAAATATTGCGATTCAAACTGACACGCATACATCAATTATGCATCAGGCTCTGAAAGGGATAAATCTGACAACGCCTCTAATGTCTTAAAATCAATATCAATAAAAATATGTGTATGTAAAATAGTAAAAGGAGTAATGGAATAGAATACTCACATCACTTGGAATTTTGTATCACGCAGCTCTCTACATATCTCATCCAATTCCATGTTGCTGTGACATTGCATAACTTTACATAAATCGCTTATAGCTACATTGATATGATTTATGACGGCACTATGACTTTCTTGGAAATCTGAGATTCTTTTTATGTAATAATTGACACTAAATGGTACGAACTGCCATTCGGTTTGTGTTGTCGATTCATCCATCGTTGAATAATCTGTCTGCGATAATGCGACAAAGGTTTCACAAACCGCTTGTGTTCCTACCGAATAGACATCTGGCGGCAGAGTTTGTGCTCCTTGAGTGTCCAGTGTTATTTCGTCAGTCTGTTGCGATTGCGATAGTTTTCTAAACAAATCATATGTATCGGCGCTGCTGTCAATAGTAAAGAATTCTGTTTGAGTAGCAGAATTACATTTTTGTACTGGAACTTCGGCACTTGCCAAATGTAATATGTCTGTCAGCACTTCATTTACATCTTTTCTCTGTTCTGCAGCAAAGTTCCTGGCATTGAATTTTACAGTTCTTTGGCTCCTTATAAGCCATAGACGCCGACTATGAATATGCTTCTCTAGCTTCTGGGATTTCGACACATGCCTAATTTGTTTTAATATCAGCTCCTTGCCTTGCAAATCATATTTTAATGAGAAACTTATACACGCATATCGCGTATAAGACGAACCACACAATAAGTTGGGGAAAAAAAAGGGAATCCAATCTGCATATTGTACTTACCGCTCTTTGCCCAAAGTAAACCGCTTATGCTCATGCTGAACTTGATCAGACTGCATAGATTTCAATAGCAAGTTTTTCAAATCTATTTTCAACATTTCAAGAGATTATCAGGTTAGATTCAGTGGCTTAAAATATTAATATTACTATAAGCAAAAAAATATAAAGTATTATGCGATAGCTTGTGAACGGCCTACTTTTGTTGGTTGTATTGTAGAATATATTCATATCGATTGATTGTCAAGAGGAATATAAATATTAAATAAGGGCGGAAAGGATCAGAAAAATCTGATACAATAACGATGATATGGAAACCAAGTGATTTGATTGATTTCCAGTGAAAAAGACATAATACTTTAGGACGGTTTCCAAAATTTAAACTTTTCCATCTTTAAACAGACAAAAGGATAGACTTTAAGATAGGTCAGTGTCTTCAAGTTAGAGCGAAACTTCATAGCCAAATGCATGATAATAAAAATTAAAAAAAAAAAAAAAAACAATGCTTCAGTTGTAGTTTCCTAGTAACTAGAAGAGGTGGCTTCTATACTACTTTATTGTACTTCTTTATTGTAATAATTTACTTCATATAATAAATATATAAATAAATAAAACTAAAACTAACTTAATTACAAAGCAATGGCTACAAAGACCTTCGGACTTGTTTGTTAGTGAGATACCTTATTGGTGGTTATAGGTTGGTTTTTAAAAATTTAATTGCTTAAATTTATCAGATTATTATTGTGAGCTAAAATTAAAAGCATGGATTTGACAGTATTGGCTGTTTCATCAACTAATTCGGAGTCTTTTATATTTGAGTGGCTCGGGACCCATAATATTTCAATTTTTAGAGTTGATTTTATTAGAAAAGATCTAATAGTGGTATAGAAATAAATATTAAAGTTATTAATATTTGATATTGAATTTCTTACTGATAATGAATCCGAACATATTATGAAGGGCCCTTATGCTTCTAAAATGGCTATTGATTTTGGGGAGAAAATTAATGAGAACACATACACCTGTTTCAGAAGTGATAGCAATTTTAATTGCTATGATATTTCCTTTTGATATGATCCATCAGTGTAAATGAAAGTATGATTGTTGAATTTAGATTTTATTCTAAGACAGAGAGATGTGATATTCAATGTATATTATTATTATGGACTAAAATTGAAACGGCGGCCGTTTTAGAGAAGGAGGAAGTGCACAGCGCTGAAGTGGAGATTGACGAAAGCGGGTTAATGAAGAATAAAAATTCCTTTTTATTGGTAATCAAAAATAATGAGAGGAAAAGTACATTTAGCAGCAACATAAAAACAAATTTGATAAAGCTTCACCTGCTAGGCGATTTCTCAAGGCTTTGTACATTACACCGGCTCTGCCGCAGAGTCTTTACGTGTAATATCGGTAGACCAAAAGACATAAAACAAAATCAAGCTTTCTTCGATTCGTTTTGCAGATTATTCCGATAGTTGAACTCGGCAGAGATGCACGCGTCACATCGTATGCAATGACAAAATCTAAATACACTTCCGTTAAAGCTCCATTACCAGAAGCTGGGGTCGGAGGTACGATTTCTTGCGGACGTTCCGCATTTGTGGAGGCGGAAGCGAATTTCCATACAACTCTAGTCAAACCAATATTGTGAATCGCAAGTGGTGTAAGTTTGAATGCCTTATTTTTATTGGTTTTTATTGATTTGTTTAAGTCTGAATTTTGTTGTATTTTTTCATATATATTTAAATTTATCTTATTAGTTATAAGGACAATATGAAAGATGTTAAATCTTTGGTGGAAATTGAATTTTAAAAATTTTATTTACCATAACTCATGAAATCACATCGACAATTTTAGATTATAATTACTTGATTACTCTTCGGATAATATTTTACATAATAAGAAATAGCATAATAATTAATGAGCATGCATATTTCTGTGTACACAATCTGGCATTAAATTAGTAGTAAGTTAATTAATATTATTTTGGGTTAGTGGAATGTTCGAATGAATTAAAGTATATAATATAAACTCAACTAACAGCACAAACAAGAAAATTTTGACTTCGGTGTTTTAGTTTGCGTTGGTTGCGATACTTGTTCTTGAATATCGGTTTGGGTTTCTCGTGAACTGTAAATCAAAAGAAAATAGAAGGACAATTCTTAAGGAGCATTCATCAAACATTTACCTTATTTCAGTTATTGATATCTCTTTGTTGACTGCAATAGCAGTAGCAGCAGCAGCACTTTGTTTCAAAAAGTTCTTCAAATACCTTTTATCACGTGTGCCCGAATTATTTTCAAGTTTTGATAGAAGTGACCTACAATTGGAAAGAGTTTAAGAGTTAAAGAGTTTATTTTCATAACATCACTTTTTAAGAATTCACCGATACTGACTAAATTTTCAATTTCTTGTCAAATTCTATAAGGACGCTATTATTTGCTGTAATCGGATAATTCTATTTATATATATATATATATATACTAATACTTTTTTAATGATCTGCCTGATCATATGCATATATAAACTACATACACATATGTACAACTGTATGAGGAATAATGGAATAGTATACTCACGTAACCTGTAATTTTGTATCACGCAGCTCTTTGCATACATCTTCTAATTTCAAGTCGTAATTATATTCCATAATGTTACACAAATCGCTTATAGCTACATTGATATGATCTAAGATGGCACTATGACTTTCTTGGAAATCTGAGATTCTTTTCATGTAATAATTGGCACCAAATAGTACGGATTGGAAGCCGGTTTGTGTTTCAGATCCATCCATCGTTGAATAATCAGTTTGCGATAATGCGACAAAGGTTTCACAAACCGCTTGTGTTCCTACCGAATAGACATCTGGCGGCAGAGTTTGTACTCTTTGAGTATCCAGTCTTATTTTGTGAGTCTGTTGCGATTGCGATATCTTCCTAATCAAATCATATGTATCGGCGGCGCTGTCAATAGTAAAGAATTCTGTTTGAGTAGCAGAATTACATTTTTGTACTGGAACTTCGGCACTTGCGAAATGTAATATGTCTGTCGGCACTTCATTTACATCTTTTCTCTGTTCTGCGGCAAAGTTCCTGGCATTAAATTTTACAGTTCTTTGGCTCTTTATAAGGGATTCACGTCGTTTACGTATGCGCTTCTCTAGCTTATGGGTTTTCGACACATGCCTGATTTGTTTTAATATCATTTCCTTGCCTTGCAAATCATATATTATGCAGAAACTAATGCACGCATATCGCGTATAGGAGGAACCACACAATAAGTTGGGGAAAAAAATGGGAATCCATTCTGCATATTGTACTTACCGCTCTTTGCCCAAAGTAAACCGCTTATGCTCATGTTGAACTTGTTCAGACTGCAGAGATTTCAACAACAAGTGTTTTAAATTTACTTTCAACATGTTAAGGGTTCAACAATTAGATTCTGGGGTTTTAATTTTTTTAATATTAGTGTGTAATCAAAAAAATATATTGTACGATAGGACAAATTTTCTATGAATTGTGATGCGATAGCCTACTTCTATTGTAGAACATACACATCTCGCCTGATTGTCAAAATGAATATAAATATTAAATAAGGGCGGAAAGTGTCAGAACAAAATCTGATACAAGACCAATGATATGGACATTATTGTGATTAAAAAATAGGACCAAGTGAATTGATTGATCTCCACTGAAAAGTACATACAATATACTTTAGGATGGTTTCCAAAATTTAAGCTTTTCCATCTCAAAGGATAGACATTTAGAGGAATTAGTGTCAGAGTTCTAATGTAAATATCTTTTACATGTAGTGCATTTCATCAATCTGTCTTTTGAGTTTTTGTGTTATTGAAGCATTTTCATCCTGCTATAATATTTACTCTGCAAGTTCTTCTTGATACTGTGAGAAATAAGTTTTTATATCAAATTCCCTTCTTGTGTTGGTATCAGCTCCGAGCTTTTGGAGATTTGTCACATTTAATTCTTTTTAAGTTGTCTTTCTTTCTTTTTCTATTTCTGTTTCTATTTCTGTTTCTGTTTTCTTGTCAACGTCAAAAGGGACACTCGACAAATGTCTAAGCTTCACAACACACCTATTGCCGTCCTTCTGGCTACCAACCACCTCAACACAACTGCAATACTACTATAGGTATAAGTACATTGGCTTCTGAAATCTGCTTTTTATCCATGCCGAGTCAGCAAATAAATGTCTCCTCCATATTTTTTATTTTGTACCACAAAATATTCTATGCATAATGTACATGAATGGCATTATCATTTTACTATGATTTTTGTAACGCATGGGCATTTCTAATAAAGGGTTAAGAAACTTCTTGGAAACAAACTTCAAGTAGTCATCATTGCATTTATATTGTATTATAGTTTTCAAAACAACAGACATTTTGGAGACACAGGCATATATCAGAGAAATATACATGTGTTTCTCAGTTCAAAATTGATTAAATTAAATTACTAGAATATTGTTTTAATTGAGTAATAGGTAAAATTAACGCACTAAGGCATGCGAAGCCCCTAGGCAATGAAAATCTTCGAGTTTATCACAATATATTCAATAGTTTCGATTGGATCTCTCTCGCTCTGTTAGAATTTCATTTGCTTAAGAGGTTTTCGTACTTTGTGACTTAAGTCGATGAATGAACTGAGACTGTTTTTTTTTTTTAATTGTATAGGGTCTTGGACATATTGGACATATTAATGAAGCTTGTTTCTTGGTAAAGGATTAACTTAATCGGCCAAGGATAAATAATCTCATATATCTAATGACTGAGCGTTTAGAACGATTTATAGTATGGATACTAGTGTAGTAAGTACTATCTGTGACTATGATTTAAGATTTGCTGAAACTGAAGATATTATTGATTTATTGTAGATTTTAATTTTTTCCGTATTGTATGGTTTTTCTGAATATTTTTATTGATCTCTCTCACCTTTCCCAACAGACTTAGTCACTTAACCACCACATCATTAGAAGTGCATATATATCATGTTCCTTTTTTTTTTACATCTCCTGGCTTATCTTGCTTTGTACTATTTCATCACTCCATCGTCAGGAACCATTCCAGGCCTTGTGTACTTGGCGATTTGACTTCTTCTTAACGATGTTATGCAGCAAGTCTTTGTTGCCAGTTGTCTGTTGTATGTCGCCTGTTTGTTTCTTTGACTTTGTCCTTCTTGGCTATTTGTTCTTCACTTTCGCATACTTCGCCTTCCTGCATACGTTTCTCTGAGTCATAATTGCCAACTTTGCATGTGGCTTTATTGGATAATATCTTACTTATTTTTTTGTTGTATGCATTTCTTTTTGATTTCACTTCCTTCTTTCTAGTCTCGAAACGGTCTGCAAACCAGCATGTTTATTTTTTTATACCTTCTGTGAACTGAAATACCCGTCATCTAGTAATGTCCGTCGTATAAAGATGACCACGGGGTCTTTATCATATAAACATGGATATAAAGTAAATACATATATATTGTATGTATGTAGTTTCTACTATTCAAAGTAATCTTAAGTAAAGTAAGCAACTTTGTCTCTTGCGGAAGGTATAAGATCTGCAGTCAAATCAACGTTCTTTATATATTTTCCTTAGTACCGTCACTTGGTATGCTTCATCATTACCGTACAACGTCCATACCCTCGTTATTATCATCATCATCATGTGGCGCCTTTTAGCTAATGCCCTTACTAGTGTTTCAACTGAAGATTTGAGCGACTACTTCTCTTCTTCAAGTCCACGCTTGACTCCATTTCTCTTCTCTACTTTCGAATTAGTTTTTCTTTTTCTATTTTGCCTTTTGCTTAGCATTTCTATATCGCTCCATCTGTCGTTGTGTGACTTTAACAGAGCCCATCAATCCACCATAAACTCACCCAACGCCTTCTAATCTAATGTGAGGCGAATGAACAGATGAAGACGAGGATATTCAGTCAACCAATCGACATCTGCTGCACTGCATTTTTTACCTTTAATAATTTTAATGAAGTGAAGTGAATTGTATTTTATTCCATTTCTGAGAATATTTGTAACATAATAACTTAAAAGAAACCAGGGCTGCATCATAAAGTTAATGCAAACTTGTACATATTCTTGATCATCATTACAAAATTAGGCGATCCAGTTCTGTTCGTTTGTATATGGCATTCCTTGTACATACAGCGAGGACCCTTTATTGTATCTTATGTATATTGTCAAATTTCCAGATAACTGTCTTAGGTAAATGTCATAAGACAATAAGTTAACTTCAGTTCACAGAAGTTTAGAAACCAGTTATCTCTATTGATCATTTCTCTTCCAAAAATCGTAGAACTCATTTTGACAATCGATTCATTTTGTCACTCTGTTAATTTTTAGGGTTCCGTATCCAAAGAGTGACTACGAAAACCCATTATTAAACATACGCTATACATTTATCGTTCTGTCTATATGTCACAGGGCTGTATCTCACAGACAGTAAATATTTAGACAAAAGTGAACTGAACTGAATTCTTTAATGAGTTTCCAGTAATCTCTTTCAAACAATCCGCTGACAGATAGACGGGCGTAAGTAAAAAGTACACAGTGTTAATTTTTCTACTATGGTTCGGAACTTTTCGTTTGCGGGTTCGAGTTGCACTTGACCCATTTTTTTTATCTACATTTTGTAGTCTTCGAAGTCTTCGGCTTTACTTATGTATTAAAAACATCATCATGGCAAAATGATATTATTTATTCACACTAATGTGAAAGTTAAAAAAGAAACTATCGAAATAGATTTGATTCTTAACCTAAATGACCACTTAAAAGAAATCAATTATTTAACAGCCATTTGAACTAAATCTTTCACTGCCTTCTATTTACCATTAAATTTTAAATCAATGAGATTTTTCTATTTAGATGAAACCTTTAAAATGAAAATCATCTATATTTTTTATACACATTAATTGAAGTGTAGTATCATTTTAGTTTAATATTTGTAGTTTAGTTAGATTAGATACTTCATTAGATATGTTTACATTATATACTGATATGTTCATAATCGCAAGGAGAAACAAGAAGTCCAATTGTGAAATCGAACTACAAAGAGTCCCAGAAAGGGATAATTTTAGTTATGAAGCAATTTTGGTGTGAAAAAAATGAAGTGTATGCGGTAAGAACAAAAAGTTAGTATTCTTTTCTTTTCCTTAATTTTTTTTTTTCCAGTTTTCTTCATGACTTTTTTTTCGGAAATTGTAAACAAAAACTTTTTCACTTTCTCCGTAATAGTGACAGCGACCTCTTTCCCATTTTTATGAAGCGTGAAAAAGTTACAATACTTTTAGCAAGAAAGTTTTTTCTTGTGTTTATTTGGACACTTATTTATTTGATTTATTTGTTTTTAGCAATGTGACAACAACAATTAAAGCAAACTGAGTCAAGAGCACTGATGAGCTTTATTAAATCTGGACCAAAGAAGTCTTGAACTGTGTTTAATTCAGAGGAGCACGAGCCGGATGTGGGCTCAGACAAAGGAAAGGTACGAGTATGATTGGTCTTTGAACTTTACAAACAACGCAAGAATCGAATATTGATATTTACAAAAGTAATTGCCAGTATTCGGTTTTACCGAGAATTTCATACCATAACAGAATATTTACGTCTTAGCTTATTTTGGTACGTATGTGATGTTTCAACTCAAAAACTTTAAAATTAAAAACACATATTCATATGATATCTTATTCTATGAGTCCTTGGTTTGGTATGAGGCTGTACAAAATATACTTTGCATTAAAAATAATATGAGTAAGCAAAGAACTCATACATTCCAACTGTGGAGAAGCTAACTTCATTATACCCAATACTCAAGTGGGTTAATAAATGTGTGCTTATCAAGATATGTAACTTGTAACAGTAATATTATAAGTTTAAATGATTAAAATACCTTCCTCAGAAATAGAGTTATATTAAATATGTATCTCTGTGTTACAGTCTATGGGATTGATGCTTCCTAGGTGATCTGTGGCTTGTGGCAACAATTGGCTTCATATTTACTCAAGGCTTTTATTACATAGGGGACTTTACCTGGCTTAATTCAGCCCCGATAGGAATACGTATACATAAATAATGAAATAAATGCACACATTTCTCTTTTTTCAAAATGTTTCTATGAAAAATGAATTATAATACAACAAAATCTTGTCCAACATCTCTATGACAATTGAAATTCATTACGGTTAAAATTGAGACTAACAAAAACTATTGATACGAGAAACTGTGTTAGAAGAAATATGTTCTTAAAATCGCAGTTAATTGGGTTTAATATTGCAATAAAAAGTTGATTGCTATTAATATGCAACACTATCGTGAGTTTCCACCATCTGACGTTTCCATCGTGAAGTTTGGCATTTTTTTAAGCATATATTGCACATACGTACTCAGAACTTTTTGTCCTATCGACACTATTTGTTTACTTTTTTCTAACTTGAAATTTTAATCTTGAGAAGAAAATGGAATTTAATTGTAAAAATTTTCATGCGATGATTTTTTACGATTTTCAAAGTGACTAGATTAACTTGACAAGAAAGTGCGGAAGAACGGAAACATACATAGATCCTGTACGTAAATTATAATGAAAGATCGGTAGGTAAGATTGAGGACTCTGTGGCCATTTATAACACTGCAATACATTACTTATTGCAAGAACTCGGTTTTTTCTCGTTGGATCCCGCATAATTTAACAAACACTCAACAAAAAAAAAAAAAAAAAAAAAAACGATTGATGATTTAAAAGACGTATTTAAGATTAACGAATCATGGATCTATGAGTATGAGCCGGCTGTAAACAGAAATCGTGCATATGAGTGATCCAATAGGATGCCAATCCAATGAAATTTTTTTGGGGCACAAAGTACTCTGAAGCATATGGTGGCCTGTTTATTTGGAGCAACCGGAAATATCGCAACTATACCACTTGTGTAGAGTAAAACGGTCAATTTTGAGTTGTACGCAATCATCTGTTTGCCAAAAGTTTTTGAAGAAATAAGAAAAACAAACGATCAACCTCTGATAATTCTTCATCATAACAATACGAGTTCTCTTACTTTGGCTCAAACAACCGAGTATTTGAAGGCACAAAACACTTGAATTGATGAGTCATCCATCATACAGCCTTGATTTAGGCTCGGTGCACACCGAAACGAACAAATCGTTTCCGACTTATTTGACAAAAAAAAAAACAACCCTGTTCGGTTGAAGCAACACACCAAGAAATGTTCTGTCTTCTAGTTTCGCTTCGGTGTGCACCGAGCCTTAGCACCGTACGAGTTCTTTTTGTTCCCAAGAGTGAAGAACAAATTACGTGGTCAAAGATTTTTCACACCAGGAGAAGCGTTTGATGAATTCAAAAACATGTTTTGGATTCACCTCAAACAGAGTGGAAAAAGTGTTTCGAAAATTGCTTTAAGGGTATGCAAAATGGAGAATACTTTGAAAAACATTGAAGCTATTTTTCAATCCAAACAAAACGTATTTACTTCCCATTACAAGACTTTTGTAGTGCATACACATGAGGTCTTGTGTCTTGTTTGTTACAAACATTATGTCAAAATCATAAAGTGATAAAGAATGTTATAAGTGAAAGGTGTTTAAAAATTATCACAATAGGAAATGAAAATGCTACCGATTCCAAAAATCTCATTCCTTTTTTTTTTTACAACTATCTGCATTTATATTTTACTCTGTTGTTTTTTACTTTTTCTGTTGTTTGGACTGTCCGTTGTTTGTTGATCCATCGTCCATGCTCATTTCATCATTCTTAATAGGTTCTGGTTTTCAATTTGTTGCCTTCATATGTTCATCGTTTATGGTATGTACAATATTTTCTTTATTTTCATCGTTTCCTTACTTTCCCACTCTCTTTACACATTTACCCTTTCTTTTAATATTTGTTATGAATAGTGTTTTCTCATTGCCTTAGTATTGCAGATTCCCATATATATCAATATACCCCATAACTGATTGTCTGCGTCAATTTAATCAAATTGGTAATACAGGTCTAAAGATATCTGATATTTGAACTTTTTGCTCAAATTAAATATTGTCATCATCTACCCCATGTTTTGAAAAATCGTTTCTGAAAATTGAAACATTTTCGTAACCCAGAAGAACGCAGAAGAATTCTTAAGATGAATGAAGATCTTTTCATCTAGAGATTCTAAGTGTGGTTTTCATCATAAAAGAATTCATGTCTATCATACATACATACATATATAGTGGAACGATCCAGATGAGGAGTTTCATATCCATATACAATGTATTTTCCAAAAAATATATATATATCTTACGCATTATGATAGCGGTACAGGTTCTAATATCAGGTGAAGTGTGGTTTCATCGTTTTCCTGTAGAAACTTTAATATTATTAAAAGTATACCTGAATAGTAATCATTCAAATTACTGATGAGGGTCCTCAGCTTGTTTCTTGGTTTGCTTAATATTCTTTAGTTTTTATGGGATGAAAATCTTCATATGCTTTGTATCAGAAGACTCTCTTCTTGCTCCATTTCCCACTTTCAGAAGACTTCGAACATTATGTGAATAATAAATTTTTATATAGAGAATATCATCATATCATACAACAAACCAACAAACATATGTATATATGTAATACATGATATGTTTAGTTTGCGGGAAAGTTTTCCAAAATTTAAAAATTAAGCATAATGCAATATTTTGTCTACATGGTTCAATTGATTGGTATTGAAGCCCCTCTCGTAGTATCTATTATGAAATGTCCAGATAGATATACTCGTATATATTGTAGTATAAAAGATATCCAGTTTTTAAATGTGAAAGTTTTTATGATATTGAAACCTTTTCTTAATGTACAATATCTGTTCGTGTGAGAGAGAAATTAAATCCTCGCTGAAACCAAAGTTAATGTTTTTCCTTGTGTTGTGTTGCTCTTTTATTGGTAACAGAAAAGAAATATTTAAGTAGAAGTTGCTCAAATGCGAGACACTCATATCCAAACATATAGGTATGTTTTGTATGTGTATACATATATATATGCTGAGGAGGAGAATATGGAAGGATGCTAAAGCAAATAATGGCAAAAGCATAAAAACAAACTCAGCATCGTGATGTGGCGAATGCGGTTCGGAAAGTAACGATGAAAAAGTTGAAGCGACAACAACAACAGCATATAGTAGCAAAATCGAAATCAATAGGAAGCAGCAAAAGGATATTTAAGCAGGATATTTAATATGTGCTGAAGGGAGCTGAACTGAGCATAGCATATCTGAGCTGAGCTAAGGCAGCCACAATAACAGCAGTAGCAATAGTAGCAGCAGCAGCAGAAAACGGAGACGAAAATAATAACGATGTAGAAGGAATATGGTTCTGGTGGCATCTACGAATTTATGTTGCGACACAAATTTCAAACTCACTACTGTAAGCACTCATGTGCTTGTGTCTGTCCTGCCACACACATTACTCGGCGCGAAGCAGGAAATTTAAACTGTCAAAGTTTTCTTCGGCAATAAATACAATTCAATGAGTTTTTCTTTCTGTTTGGTCTCATCTGTAAATCTATATATGTATACACACACTCACACACATCCATGTGTGCATGTGTAATTGCCATGGGTTGTTTCTAACGCCCCAAATTTTGTATGTAGTTTTAGGCAAAAACTTTAATTTGTCGTTCATCGATTTATTAAAATGTAACATTGTATATTATTTTTATGCCATTTAGGCAAAACTAAGCATTCATTTGATCAAGTAGTCATTGAGTATATACTTAGCATAGGTATATAGAAGAAGTCTTATGATAGTAACATATGTATGTAAGTACATACACACAACTCTGAAATTATGATTGTAAAAAATATAAAGAAAATGATTTTTACCAAACAACATCTTGCAGCTTTGCTCTGAAACCATACATTGGAATAACAGCTTAAAATATCTCGGATTAATCCTTGACAAGAAACTAATATTCAATTTACATATAAGCAAGACAATAGATAAAGTAAACAAAGCATTGACAATCCTATATATGTTTATAAATAGGAATTCTAAATTGTCAGTTATGAAAAAACACAAAATATTTAGGTCGATTCCAATTATGCCATACGACTCGGTTACCTGAGCTGATTGTGGCATTGTGCCAAAAACTAAAGGGCCCAAAACAAATTATTAGAAATGATTCTTAATCTACCCTTTTACTTTACTACTTCTCTACTCCATGAAATGGCAGATGTTTGTTAGATTGCTTAAAAAAATCTGTCAGCCTGGAACTGACTTTAATATGAAAACTCAAGTATCTGGCAATCTTTTGATGATCTGTACTTCTCAAGGTAGCACTTAGCCAGTTATATCAAGAACGGACCCTTAGTTTTCGTATTAGTTCTAATCCTTAGGTTAAGATTTATAAATCTGAATGCACGTTTTTTCTCCATTTTCCTTATGAAATCAGGAATTCCTTATGACATAATTCTATCGTCAAAATCCTATTCTTAGTTGCAAAGCCAGAAAATTTAACTAAAACTCTATAAAATCTAAATAAAACTTGATAAATAGTAATACAATTTTACGGGTTAATAAATAAATAAATAATAATAATAATAAATGCTTCTTTACATTCAATTGAACACATTGCATATTAAAACATTTACATTTGAACAAAGGCCATCCTGACAAAGCTACGGCCTCGTGTAAAGGAAGGATATGAAGATAGTTTCTCAAAAGGAAGTTGTTTAAAATACCTTAAGATCCATAGCACCTTTTCGGAACAAGCGATCGAAAACTTTGTAAACTTTTGTTTATTTAAGTAAGTTAGTTTTAATATCGTTTCGAAAAAATAAATACTACAAGAAATCAAAAATCCCTTATATCGTCATTGTGCATATTTAAAATTACTTCTAGAAATTGTCCAAAATTACCAAGTCAGAAAGAAGTCTTGGATAGCAAATGTAGGTGCTCATAGTGTAAAGAACTCGATGTTATGTTAGGTTAATGTAGGTAACGTTTTACAGGGAGTCTCAGCATGTAAAACCATCCTGAGGAATCCACGAATAGTACTCGGAGTTGCTGATATATTGATCACAGAGTGTTTAACGCAATTAAAACATCTGGAAAACATCTAAAAAACGCAATGACTATAAAATATGCATAGTACACAGGGTCAATTTCGTCTTTCTGATGCAAAGGCTATATTTTCTTCATTGTTAGTAATGTAGTTTTCAACTATCCACACATTTAAATAATTATTCCTTAAATTTAAATAATTTTTGTTTATTTTGTTTCAGATAACCAGTGCAGCAGGATTCGACAGTCTTGATGTATCATTAACAGCCACATTAGAATTTGTATTTGCATTAATGTTCATGAAGCATTCATTAGAAACAATTGAAAGTAACAAAAGCATTGCAAGGTCGTGATATCGGGTGAAAATATTCGATTACAATTTATACACTGCAGATCTCCTCAATCCGGACACAGATGAAATGGGTATATCCTCAGAAAAAATGTTTGATGCATTTTTTACTCTTTAAGCTGTGAATGCAAGGTCGCGGATGGTCTGCAGGAATACCTTCAGAGCTTTAAAGAATGGGCCTGAAGATGCAACATATAACTAAAAAGCATATCACCACACATAAAAATAGGTTAGCCAGACATATGGGCAAAGTAGTCCCTATAAGAAGTCTGACGCGACAACACTTTGCATTCCTTATTCCATAAAATAACGTAGTTAATAAATAATACACACACATTACTTTATAGTCGACTTTTCTGAAATGTTCAAAAACTGGTGATCATTAAATTAGATAGCATGTGTCTTATGAGCATTTTTGAGCAACGATTAACACCTAATAAATAAAGAATAAAAAACACATCTATATATATATTATTTAAAAAAAAATTTAATATTATTGTTTAAAAAAATAACAGTCATTTTTTGTTGTTGTCAGTGATGAGGGAAATAATCTTTCCTATCTTCCCTGATAGTCGTAATCTTCACTTCCTCCAATTAAATGATATCGGAGTGACTTTGTATACGATATGTTGCTTATTCTGATAACTTTTGGTCCATTGGTTTAAATAAATATAATATAATTTTGTTTTTTTTTGCTCCAGATTGAATTCAGCTTGGTATGCTTTATCGAAGAATTATAAAACCATTCCGAAAGTATAAAAGAAGTCATCTAACTAATCTAAGAAGGTTAGTACCCCACTGGAGGATCATTATTAAAATGAACGCGGCTTGTTTGATTTTTCTAGAACTACAATATGCAATTTATAAGATCTTGACTTATTAGCACATGGAACACATGTTGCTTTATCATAAGTATAATACAACAAATTGCGACTCGGAAGTTATATCAACAAAAAAAAAAAAAAAAAAAAAAAAAAACAGAAATAACGGTATCTTCGACTATTCCGCATCCACTAGAAAACGTTGTTACTCCCTATCACAGTTTGAGTATCAACAAAAAATACAGTTTGAGTGGCACTTTATTGTACAATTACTCTTTATAGGTTTGTTATTTAATGCGAGTTTGTATGGATGGTAAGGGTGCTGGTAACCCTAGAATCATGAAATTGACATGGTTGATGGATATGGAATAGAAACTAATTGTGTCCAAATTTCAGTTCGATTGAACCATAAATAAAAAAGTGTACCTAATAAGAACATTAATTTGACCTTGATGTTTGTATGGGGGGTACCCCTCCCTGTGGTCCGATTCGGCACGTTTTGACAAATGTATTGTACATGGTAAAAAGAAACCTATGTATTTCAGCTTTCTAGTTTAAAATCTGTGAGACTAGTTCACTTACAGATGGACAGACGGACAGATGGACATGGCTAAATCAACTCGTCTCATCAATCTGATCACAAATATATATATACTTTATGTGGTGTGCGATGTCTTCTTCTGTATAAACTTTATGAAAAACTTATAATACATAATAATAAAACAAACAAAAGAGAAAAAACGACTGAATTATAAATTTGTAGCCACTCTGTAGATTGTATTTCCAAGAGTAAAGGCGATCTTCAAAACATAAGTAATTCATGCTGGTAATTTGGCCATTGGAAAATGTATCTACTTCACTTTTTCAACATCCCAAAAGCATATACAAATCAAAATGAGTAAAATAATATATACGTACGTATTATTGTGTATTTGTAGTATTTACTAGTAGTAACAAACTTGTAGTGACTTTTGAATCAACCACAAAAGCAACAGCATGCAATGACATTTTAATTGACAACAACTGAACGACAACATCACCAACGTCACTTTCATTATCATCTTCATCATCTTCATCATCTTCATAAACAACCAAAAGCAAATCAACATTTTCAACATTGTGGAAGCCATTGTTCATTGTTGCATCCAATGACAACTTACATATATTTTCAACATCATTATGATCATCAGGATTGTTAAAGTCATCATCAAGTGTCAATAGTTGTAGTTGTCACACATCATAGTTATGTATGTACTTTCGTGTGAATGTACTCATACTTACTATTAACCATTACCAACCATTTAATGTGTTAATTGTTACTTATAGATGAAAACACCGGAGACTCATTAAGCACAGACCAATCAGCCTATTTGCTATGCAAACTAAAAACAACTTCTATATGACATGATAAAGTAGAAATTTTGCACAATATGCACAAATATTGTAGATACTTAGATTATATTCTCAGATTGTTAAAATACTTAGTACATAACTATGCAGTACTCACTCGTACACACACATACAATAAAAACTAATATTTTAAATTTTTGAGAACAATTTCCTTTTGAGATACATAGGTACATATATATGTACATGTATGTCTGTACATACAGTGAAGAGTATTTAAGGTTTGGTCAATTATATATATAAATGTTCCTTCGAAGATTTGTGTTAATCTTTGCCTTATCGAAAGATTGTGTGATTGTCAACTGTTGGCAAATTTATAATATAATAATTTCCTCGTCATCAGCATCGTCATCGTCATCGTCATCGTCATCATATCGTCTAGTCATTAACAACAACCAAACAACCAAACAACCAAACAATCAAACAACAAAACGACAACATTGGTTGGTAATGTGACATGTGCAGCATCACTACCTCAACAAAAACAATTTGCTCATATGATTATTGTGTGTAGAGAGTATTTAAGCATCGGCGTTGTGATACAAAATTCAACATTTTCCCTTCTTTCGGTTCAAGTCTAGACCTGCTAAGATTTCTGTTAATCTTTGCCTCTGTCACCAAAGATTGTCGTCAGCTAGAAAATTTATCCTCTTCGTCATCATCATCATCATCATCATCATTGTCTCATCATTTTTACATACATCTCTCATACTACCAACAACAATATTCAATATCAACAACAACAGCAACAGCAACAGAAGCTACATAGGTTGGCAGTGTGACATGTGCAGCAGCACTACCTCGTCGTCGAAACGTCAATTGGCGTGTAATCAAGCGTTAAGTGATTCTGCGAAAGCCAGTCTAGCAAAAGCACAGCAACAGTAACAGCAACAGGGCAAAATACACTCCTTGTTATACCCTACACATAAATACATATATGTACATAGATTAATGTAAATGGCATTGTTACTATAACATGATATTTGTCATGAATCTGTCAATACAAATCCATTCACTTTTGATTCACCATTGCTATGCAAAATGGATCTATTGGTTTTTGATCTTTAATAGAACAGTTTTCATAGGAGTTTTTCAAAATTTACTTTATAATGATTAGAGTTGTTAAGAGGTTTTTGTTTCAATTTTAATTGCATTGGTATAAAATATTACTACTTATTCTTTTGTCTAAAAGGTAGGTATATATATAAATCGGTATAACCGAATCGAATAATATTAAGATATTTTCTTGTTTTCATTTCATGCTGATTTGCTGATACTTGTGGTGCTTCAAAAGATCTTTAACGTTAAATCATTTTAGCGCGAAGTTTATCTTTTTAAGTTTATTAATAAATTTATTTAAACTTTTTCATTATCTCTCGGAAACCCTAGAAATGCAGACTCACATTAACTTCAAGAAAATGGAAACATGTACATATGTAGTGTGCCACCATAACGCGTACTAAGTATTCTAGTTGAATTGAAAAATTGTGATGATGGCGATAGGATAGGTATATTAAAAATTTCTAGAAACAATTAAGAATTATATTTATATGGTATATTGATCATATCTACATGGCAAGGGGTCAAATACATAACAAACAAACATCAAATATGAAGAGAAACAAAGAGAATGAGGATTAGTTCAAATGTTGAAATCGAATTCAATTCATTGTCATTATGAGACCTTTTATGTTCAAATCAAAGTTGCAATGATGAATTATCTAAAACTTATCAATGTTAAGGTACTACGAGGGCGGCGGCATCTTTGATGTTAAATTTGAATTAAGGAACAAAAAAAAAAAAAAGAAAAGTTCTTAAATTAAAATGCAAATAGACAAATAGACAATGACATGATGTTGTGTTGATGTTGGTGATAATCTTTAGTGTCTGATAGAGAGTCAATCAGGGTCAGTCAATCTATTATAGTATTGCTAAGTATACAGAAGTATCTATATAAATAATAGTATAACTGGCATATAGAAGAAGAGTTGTATGGATTCATGATTGTTTCAGAGGCAACTACCTCAAAGAAAATAAAGATTGTGGGAAATTACTAAGTACTATATACATCTGGGATCATTTCAATACATTTAAGGATGAAATAAAACCAAAAATACAACCGAAATACAATAGAAATTGTATTACAATTCAAATACAATTTATAGTACATGTTTTATCTATTCAAGACAATGAATGATTACATATGAATATTTTGTTTTGAGGATTGTGATGGATGAATTCCAATGAGGATTTAAAGTATCCAACTTTTCCAGTTGTCGCAAACTAAATGATTCTATATGAGTGCAAATGAACGGAACGAAAAAGACTTGAAGAAATACATATGTAAATAAATAAAATGGCGAACAAATTTAAAGCCTTATAAAAGAGCTTTATTTAAGACTACATACCAAATTTCAACTATGTATATTTATTATTTTCGGAAGTATAGTCGCCGCAATTGATTCGTCTTGTGGTTGAGTTAAGCAAGACCATACGAATATACATTTGTATAGTCTTACGACCAATTTTCTAGATCGGTTTTTCATACATATGTATAACCATTTGGGTATGAATATAAAAGCAGAAATATACACACAAGAAAGAAACGAAACAGAAATCCAAAACAAGTTTGAAAGAAGAGGGAACGAAACAATTTGATTTATTTTGCCAGAAGCAAATTGCAGTGATAGACGCGAGCGCGAAAAAGGTAAAATCCACCGACCCGGCTGGGACTCAGTTGCAGCTTTGTTGTCCCAGCAGCGACACAGTCATTTACAGCATCCGCCACAGCGAAAAAGCACCTGGCACTGTTGCTTTGCAACCACTTTTCGTCGGTACAAGTATATTGCAATGCCCTGATTAATGGAACAATGTTTAAATCAAGTTCTCTTGCCAAGTGTTGAGTGCTTCACAAGCACAAGCACCGGCACAAGCATCACAAGGATCACTTAGTAGTTGACAATCCACATTTGCTTTGCCTTTCTGAACTTGTCCCCATTACCCTTTGTAGCATGATGGCATCATGTTCTTCATTCAATCGTTTTACACATGTGCCGAACTTACGATTTGTCTAAAGTTGTCTTTGGCGTCCAGAGCTCCAGAGTGGTTTAGTTGCGTCTCACGCTTATCATGCGCAACGATCATGGATCGTCACATCGCACATCCTTACCGCATAATATCCAATCCACCACCAATATACAATACTCGTTCACAAAAAGCAACATGCAACATGCAATATACAAATCAAAGTACATGAACTGGTTTGCTTCGAAGCAGATCAACATTGGTTGTCGGTCGGTTGCCCATTGGTATGCTAAGGAATAGCATAATGATTGCACAAGATCAAAGGGGAGAAAAACCTGGATACTCGTACCTGGACTCAAAAATCGAATTCAGTGCACTCAGTGTTGCAGTTGTTAGGTAGGGTAAAATATGATGAAGATGAAGATGAAGATGAAGATGTAGAAAGGCGAGACAAGGCGAGGCGATTGGAGACAAAGTAAAGAAGGGCGGCGAGCCAACAAATAAATACTTAAACAATGTTTTCGCGACTTATTACGCGCGTTTGCTTCACATAGCTCTAAGGAACAAAGTAAGGGTAACAAGTATTTTCGCAAGCACTGGGGGCGATACACTGAGCATAAAAAAAAAAAACAAAACTTGTTTGAAAGATATGCATTATGACGTGGGTAGTTCAATAAGTACACATTTAGAAAATTCGAGATATCGCGCTACAAGCATCGATAACTTTTCTTTTAAGTTTATTCCATCAATAATGAGCTGTTGAAGTCTCAGTCATATCGATCACGTGGTTTTATTTTTATTGTCAACTGAAGCAAGAAAATTAGTGTGTCTTGAAGAACATGGAGTGCATTATGCGGCGTTATTGCGTCAGTTGTGAGAAGAAATCCAGACAAAAAGTCTTCATTTGAAAAATAAGACGATTCTTTTTTATCAGGACAATGCACGGGTGCACACATGCTCGGTTTCGAAGGCCAAAATTATGGAATTTAAATTCGAATTGATACAACATCTACAGTATTCTCTAGATTTGGCCCCCCGGGTTTTCTTTTATTATCCACATCTAAAATAATGGCTCGGTTAACAATTCGAAGGTCATCAATGAAACAAGAGCCTATTTAGAGGAATTTCCGAAATCCTACTTTATGGACGGTTTAAAAAATGTAGGAAAAAGATTGGAAAAGTGTATAGGGTAAGAAGCAGATTATGTTGATTTTCTATATTTTTCTAAGATCTTATTGATCGACTCACGTTTACTACCAATCTCTATATGAAACATTGGTAAGGTATTCCGACATCGAAGACAACATGCCAAGAACATGGTAAGAGAGAGAGAGAGATAGAGAGCGATAGAGAGAGAGAGAGAGAAAGAGATAGAGAGAGAGAGAGAGAGAGAGAAAGAGGAAAGACCCTAATTTTTTTATAGTGATTTTAAGTAATAGAGCTACAATTTTGTATAGATGACCGAGAATTTTAAATTAAAACGCGAATTTCTTTCACAATCAGCAGACTCGCCCATCCTTCAAAAGGAAAAACTCAGATCCTGAAAAGAGTTGGCAACAAATTAATATTAGTAGTAGTCGTGAATGTGATCGTGTCTCCAATTTAAATAATTATTATTATACAATAATACATTGAACAGGAGAAAGCGCTTACTTTGATCTCATGAAAACTGATACACACTACACAATTAAAATTTTGAATCTCTATTAAAAAGTGGTTCGATTACTTTTCCTCTTATATGGTTGATTCTACTACATGATTGACATATGCTTGTAAGTAATAAAGTTACAAAAATCAGACTAATATGACAATACATAATTGTACTTTTGACCTTATGTAGTGCAAAGTGTATGAAACCTTGAGGTCTGATTTTGATATTAAACTACTAGTCTCCTGAGGAAATACAATCCAATTGTATAAGCTACCAGTGCACGAATCTCTTGTTGAAAGAATGGACTTGGATTCAGGGAATATAAGCGGTGAACCAGTTTTCTTGTACGACGTCAATTTGTGTGTTATAGGGAGGGGGGGCTGGTTAGCATCGAAAAACCAAAACAACATACGATGGACAAACCGCAATATTGTAAAATTGAAGAAATATAAAACAAAGTGAAGTAGAGTAGACTAAAGTAGAGTAAGGTAAAGGAAACTAAAGCAAAGCTGTCAAGTCCATGCTGGCAGAAGTTGCTAAGAAGCCAAGTGAACGCAATGTGGCAAAAATGGTGAAAAACGTCAAAATTGCAACATGTGAAACAACTCTTTGAAACATCCGCCAATATTTTGCTTGCCCAGCCACTTTCTGCTCTGATCTACTCTGATCTGCTATGCTTTGTCTGTCCTATCAGTCCAGTCTGTCCAGTCTGTCTCTTTGTCTATTTGTCCCTAGTTTAGTTTAACAGTTTAGACTTCGACATATCTTTGAATGAGTATGCACAAGATGCGAATGATCGCTCGCACATTTGCTCTCTCACTCGTATTCAAACAAAACTTAAACTAAAAGATCAACATACAGAAAAATGGGAGAGTGAGAAAACTGGACTTTTAAAAGAACTGGATTGATTTTGGATTGAGGCATGAGGCATGATGCTGAGACATGGATGCTAATGCTACGCTCAACATCAACATAATACGAGTATAACTCAACGCAAAACAAGTCATAAAAGTTGAAAACACCAACATCGGGAAAGAAAAAATGAGTTTTAAGCGGCTTGTGACCACCTGGCGATACAAGTTAAAGAAAAACGAGAAAAAGGCAAATTAATTCCAACGTTGCTCCTTCTGGACTGCATTGCATACTTCGTCTCATCTCGACTCATTTCATCTCGTCTCCTCATGTCATGTCTCATACCGGTCCGTCTCATCTCGTCTGGTCTTGAGTTGTCTCCTCCCTAGCTAAGATGGAAAGATGGTTACAATATACTTCTGGCGTTGTTGCTCCTTTCTGTTTGTTCTCGTATTTTTATTGTAGTATATTTTGTGCTTTTTACAGAGTAGTCGCGTTTCAACCTGATTTAAAATGCAGAACAACTTTGGACCAACCACACTTATTATGTTCCCAAAATGATTTAGTGTAAATTGTTGGAAGGCAATCGGAGAAATCGATGCGGCTGCAGCAGTAAAAGTAGATATAAGTTGTTACTACATCAACATCATCATCGTCTTCGTCATCATTATTGGCATTGGTATCGTCATCGTCATCGTCATCATCATCATTCTTATTATACTCTTTCGATGGCCTGATGATGATGGGAACAAAATTATTTAGTATTCTTTCTTTAGGTGCGCAATTTTTTTTTTTTTTGTGTCTATTATTGTGGCATCAATTGCAATATTCTTCTATTCGTTATAATCCAGAAACTAGATGTGGTGATTATTGTTGTCATTGTTTACCTTGCATTTAATTCTATCGTACATAAAAACAATATAACATATGACATAAACTACAAGGTGTGTGTTAAAAGTTTCCGAACTTTTCTGGCAGGGCATTTTCTGGTGCCGCCATCTTTGTGTGAGTAT